>JARFYF010000036.1:15501158-15519900 GCA_030265395.1 Rhina ancylostomus | reverse complement strand
TATTTAAAAACTAATAGAATTATGGTCACTGGACCCAAAGTGCTCGCCGACAGACACTTCTGCCACTTGCACTACCTCATTCCCCAGGAGGAGGTCCAGTGTTGAACCCTCTCTAGTATGCTCTAGATATTGATAAAGGACACATATCACAAATTTCACTCCATCCAAGCCTTTTACACTGTGGTTGGCCCAGTCAATATTAGGGAAGTTAAAATCTCCCACTACCACTATCCTATTATGTTTACAATTAGCTGCAGTCTCCCTATACATCTGCTCTTCCAATTCCCGCTGACTACTGGGGGGCCTGCAATACAATCCCATCAAAGTGACCATCCCCTTCTTGTTTCTAGTTCTACTCATATGGCCTCACCGGATGATCCCCCAAGAATATTCCTCTCTAATGACCTTTGTTATGTCCTCCTTCATCAAGAAGGCAACTCCCCTTCCTCTCTTTGTGCCTCTGTCACTCCTGTAGCAACGATATCCTGGAACATTGAGCTGCTAGCCCTGCCCTTCCCTCAGCCATGTTTCTGTTATGACTACGTTGTCCCGGTTCCCAGAGCCAATCCATGCCCCATGTTCATCTGCCTTACCTGTCAAGCCTTTTGCATTGAAATAAATGCAGTTTAAACCAATGGTCTTTCCTCTCCCCTTACTGTGCTCTGTCTATTCTGATGACTAAATTTGTTCTCATTGGCTACAGTGTTATCCCCTGATTTGTTATCAGCTACTCTACTGCTCCCCACCCACCTGCCACTCTAATTTAACCCCTCCCTGAGTAGCACTGCAAATCTCCCAGGCAAGGATATTGGTCCCCTCCAATTCAGGTGCAACCCATCTCTCTTGTACAGGTCACCCCTACCCCAGAAGAGATCTCAATGATCCAAGAACTTGAATCCCTTTCCTTTGCACTAGCTCCTCAGCCACGCATTCATCTGAGTTATCTTTCTATTTCTACCCACACTAGCACATGGCATTGGGAGTAATCCAGAGATTACTACCCTTGATACCCTGCGTTTTACGTTCTCTCCCAACCCCCTATATTCACTGCACAGGACCTCATCCCTCTTCCTACCTATGTCGTTGGTACACAACCTCTGGCTGTTCACCCTCCCCCTTGAGAATGTTCTGTAGCTGCTCCGAGACGTACCTGACCCTGGCACCTGGAAGGCAACACACCATCCTGGCATCTCTTTTGCAGCCACAGAATCTCCTGTCTGCCACACACCCACCCCCCGCCCCCCGCAAACTATCAAGTCTCCTATCACTACTGTCCTGTTTGACTTCTTCCTTACCCGCTGAGCCTCAGAGTCGGTCTCAGTACCACCAACCTGGCTACTGCTGCTGTGCCCAGAAAGAAAGGTTGTCCCCAGCAGCAGTATCCAAAGGGGAATGGCCACAGGGGGACCCTACATTACCCGTCTTTTCCCCTTACCCCTCCTGATGGTCACACAACTATCTGCAGCCTGCACCTTAGGTGTGACCTCCTCACTAAAACTCTTGTCTATGATGATCTCAGCATCCTGGACAATCCTAAGTGCATCCAGCTCCAATGCAGAGAGCACCATTAGGAAGGACTTGGTCAACAGAAGAACCTTATAGAAAGATTAGTCTTTGAGACTGTTTTAAAACTCTGTCATGTTTACCTCCCTTTAGCTTTTTATACTGTTGTTTAGCTCCCATCAGTCTACTCTCCAGATGGGAGCTAAACAACAGTATAAACAGCTAAAGTTTCTTATGTTTAGTCTTTGTACGGTGGAGGACACCTCAGCAGCTAAAAGCTCAAAAACATATTTAACGTTTTTTGATCCTATTCAAAACAAAATAACCTAATTGCTTTACCAACTCCAGCCAGAATATGGCCTCCTCCTTAGCTTAGATTCATAGAGTCACACAGCACAGAAACACACCTTTTGGCCCACCAATTCCATCCTGCCTGTTGCACTAATCGAAATTACCCATCTGACCCAATCTTGGTTCTTCAAATACTTGTCTAGATGCTTCTCAAATGTTGTGAGAGTATCTGATTCTGCCACCTCTTCAGGAATTGTATTCTGGACTTCGACTACTCTGTGCGTGGAGAAACTTTCCCTCAGAATATCTATCAACCTTCCAAATCTCACATTAAAACTACGCCCTCTTGTCTTAGACACCCACACTCACCACTGGATTTTTTTTACTATCATCCCCATCTATCCCCCTCATAATTGTATCTATCTCTCTTTCAGATCACCCCTCTGCCTCCACCACTCCAGAAAAAAAAAACAAACCAAGCCTATTCTGTCTCTTCTTGCAACTGTAATGCTCCAATCCATGCAACATTTCTGATGAATCTCCTCTGCACTCTCTCCAATGCAAACAAATTCTTCCTATAGTGTGGAGACCAGAACTGCACACCAACTCCAGGTGAGACCTAACTAATGTTTTGAAAAGTTGTCACGTGATGTCCCAGCTCTCACATTCTTTGCCATGGCTAATAAAGACAAGCATCCTATATGCCTTCTTCACCACCCTACCCACCCATACTGCCACTTTCAGAGATTGATGGCCATCCCAAAATGCACTATCTTGCACTTGTCATGATTAAATTCCATTTGCCATTGCTCTGCCCAGTCTTCCAGATGATCTATGTCATGCTGTAGCCTTAGACAACCTTCCTTGCTATATACACCATCACCAATTTTTGTAGTATCATCTTCTTCTGACATGCTCATCTCCACTGAAGTTAGGTTTAGTTGTAAACAAAGATTGCCCACTCCTGACACACAAGCAGATCAGCTGCACCAGCAACAATAAGTATTGATTATGCTGATGCTTTCCCACTGCAACTAAAAGTTTTTAAACAATTAGGCAAGCTTATACCTATATTCTCACAGCTGAAAGTGAGCCAACCTAACAGGAACCAATAGTCATGACACCAAGTGCAATATAAAAACTGACGCATGGACAATAATAGTGCATTGGTGCAATTTGCTTCAAGATCTAATAAAAGATAATCTGGAAAATTGTCAGCCTTTCAACATTCAAGACCAGTTACTACAGGATGCTTTTGCAAATTGCGTGGAAGTTGAATATACAAAGTAAAATACAGACTGGCGGGTTCTGTAACTTCTAATGACGAAAACGCCCTTTGCTATGTGATTTATCCTAATGTGGCTGACTCCCAATGGACATTAACGGGGCTTTAATGATCCCAAAAGCTTTGAGCAGGAAAGTCAGTTAGGTAGCTAATCCCAAGTGCCATCTGGTGCTTTGATCAGGAAGTGCACATGGCTGTGATCCTGAAGCTTCCTCATCTGTTGAGTAAACCTCGTGTCTTTGCCTGGTCAAGTCTCAACTATGAATGACGCAAGATGAGAGGATTGGTACATTCTGGAAAGGAAACTTTTAAGAAGGTTGCAAAGTAAATAATAAGAACTCTTTGACATTGACCTACCAATAAACTCATGCAAGAAGACAAGGGAAGCAATATAACAGCTGAGACTGAGAAGTTCTGCCACAATCATGAGCCAGTGCCAGGTCTGGATTGTGAGTGCCACCATCAGCAACTCCGTGAGAATGAGCGAGGTGAAGGAAATGGCCACTGCATGCACAAACTCCGAATCAAACAGCAGGAGAGCTCCATACATTATTATTCCACCTAGAAAAACAAAGTGAAGTATGACTGTCTTTTGGTTGTGTTATGGGTTAATACATATGTCAAGTGAAATAAATACATGTACAGAGCATACACTCCTGCCTGAAAGACAGAAGTTGTTGGTTGAAGTCTTAATCTAGACCAACTCTCCAGTGCAGTGCCAATACTGGAGGGAGCACTCCACTGACAGGGACAGTGACTGAGACCGAGATGCTGGGTCAAGGCATGTTTTCTCATGCAGATGTAAATGATCATATGGCACTCTTCAAAGAATGGAGATCATCCCCATGCCCTGACCAATTATAACGTAACAAAAGCTCATCACAATGTTACTCGTGGGATCTTGCGCTATGCAAAGAAGCTGTGTCGTTTCCAATGTCTAAATTTCCAAAGTACATAACTGCCTATAAAGTGATTTAAAACATACAAAGGTCACGATAGACATTAAATTAAGGCATTGATGGGGGTGGAAAAAAATAAATTGGACAAGAAAGTACTATTGAAACAAATCTTACTGAATGCTGGAGTCAAGTTTGAGGGGCATTACACTCACTCCAACTTCTTATGTTCTTACATAAATTCAAAGCTTCTTTATATTTTATTTCACATGCACCTATGATAAAATGCCATGTCCATACCTTGGTATATACTAATCAAAACCCAAACCAAAAATGTTTTGAAAGAGAGTGGTCGACCCTGAAAGAGAACAAGGAAAGAATTAGTGTTGGAGGTACTTCTGCACTTTACAGTTACATTTCAATTTCAAGTCAATGTTTCAATATTCAGAACACACAGCTTTTGTTGTGGATATTAAGTGAAAGAAAAACTAAATTTTTTTAATGTGTAACTGAAATGTTCTTGGTTTCATAGAGGAAAGCTCACCAATGTTTAATTTAGAGTTCTTTGAAAAAAAAATCATTTGACGCATTTAACAAGTTATGCAGTTTTTTGCGTATTTGGAGTTTTTAAAGTGGCATTAAGTTCCTGGAACTGCTGCTTTAACTGTATCTGCTGCAGCACAAGTTTCCATTGTTCCTTTAGATTTAAGAGTTTTGAAATTTGTCAGCACTGATGCAAAGCTGCCTTTGTCAGATAATCGCTGAAACATTAATTTTTAAAGCAGGTAAGATGCCTCACAAACATCATTATCCAAAAGCATGGTAATGGTTTTTGAAAATAAGGGCAATGGATTCAATTACTTAAAAAAAATGTAATCAAGGATGTAGAAATCACCTGTCATTAGTGGAAGTTAATTTTGCTGTTCGTTTAGTAATTGAAATAGACTGCAAAATGCTAGAATCATTCTTTGGTATCCCCTACAAAAATATTTCAGAATCTCTTGCTGCTATGTGCACTTTCAAATGTTGAAGGTCAGAGGAACAATTGTGGAGATGGTTAGTTGAACTCTCCCGCTTTGATTGTGCTTCAGATGGAGGTTTGTTTTGTCACTAGGCAACCTCAAAAATGTCCCACCTTCTTACCACCAATCTCAAAAAAAAACTGTGGCCAGCAGGTCTGATTGACTGGTAATTCTTTAAGCAAGACCACAAACAATTAGACATGATTACCACAACCACTGTACCATGAGGCAGACCAGTATATTTCCAAAGGAGGGCTCTCCTGGTGGTTCAAGCTGCAGATGTACTGGAGCCAAGTCTTAAGCCCAAGCACCTTCCAAGCAGAATTCATAAACTAAGTTGTGCTCAATCTGGGCAATATTGGGATCCCTACGATCTCAAAACAGAAAAGAGGGAAAGAATAATCAGCAGAGTTTGCTGTTTCTTTTATTATTCTTTTAGCTTGTTTCAAAGTGGATGTGGGAAACTAAAATTAGATACTTCAGGTGCAATGTCTCTCCTGTTGTTTATATTCACACATTAAGAAATGGCCGTGTGGGATGAGGCCATTCCAGATCCACTTGGGGAGCAGGGAAGGAATTTGGGATCAGATTCCCTTGAATCAAATTTTCCCTTACTTTATGATGCAAATGAAATTCTGCCAATTGTGGGACTGGTATTTCTTTCAACTGTCCTTCACTACCCTTGAGCTGACATGACTGGAAGAGATGGAATAATGTCATCACGCATGCATCCAGCCCACATCAATCTGTTCCCTGTCTTTAATATAATTCTTTCAGTTATGACCAGTTATAATTTCTAACTCTAATATCACTGCTTAGTCTTCATGCAGTCCCTCTTAAATACCTTTATAATATTATAAGTACTAGATAACCATTGTTTTAGCTGAATATCAGGGAATGTGGGGCATCTTTGACATGGAAAAATGCATAAAAATGTCTAATTTACTTGTAAATTAAAATGACATTCCACTGTATTTAGTAAATGTATGAAGGTGCATCAAACCATATTCATACAGTGGGGTCCACTTTTGAAAAATTCTACTCTCATGCCACCTTGTTGGAGAAAGAGTTGCAATGGGCCTTGGGACAGATGAAGTTTTTTTTCTAATTATTTATTTAAATGATGGTTTAAATAACGTGATCTCTTAATAAATCTGACATTTCTGTGTCAGAGGGTGATTGTTTGAACATGGAGACATTCCACTGAGGTAGCAAAACAATTCCTGTGGGGCTTGCACACACTATTGGCGGTACAAGACTTTACTCTGTATCTAGCTATTGCTGCATTTGACCTTTTCACAAAAGCTGGAAGCAGATAGTGGGAAGTAGGCCAATCCTCGTCACTGACATTCTTCATCGTGGTGGGCAATTTCTCAATAAAATCACTTAAAACAAACCGCAGCTCCGGCATCAACCACCATTGTTACTTGTACGTTTGTCTGGACACAATTGAAAGGCACAATGAAAACTTTTTTTTGCTTTATGTCATGAATCCAGATATATTTAAAATGTCCTTCAGCGTTCTGGCACATCCCAAGGTTGACCGGTGCTGTGTAAATGAAACTTTCTTCAAAAATGCACCAAGATGAAAAATATTGAATGCAATTTTCAAATAACTGTTTAAGAAAACATATACCATATTTTGTAATATAATTCTGGATTAATAGATTTTCAAATTTAAATAGGTTTAAACAGATTTTGCAAAATTCTAAAATTCAAAAAGAAAATTGAAAATATATAATGTATTACATACAGGTCATTTATAAAAGAGAGAATAATGCCATTACTGCACCTTAGTAAGATCTTTATAGAGTTCTGGATAGAGCATTGCAACTTCTGATTCAACATCTTTGTCCAGAACAAGAGAGAACACTGGGAACATGGTGTAAATTGTGGAATACCTGGGAAGAGAGAGATAAAATATCAACTTCCTGGTACACAAGGAACTCTTCTTCTTTGATATAACGACTGATAATAATTTTCTTTTAAAGGTTATTTATTTGACTTTAAAAGATGCTTGAATATTAAAGGCTATATACTGCCTCTCTTGTTAGTCTTGTTATTGAACATTTTGCTACTGCATTGGTGTTTGTATTGATGGTGTTTAGTAGGGAACTTCTAGAGATTCACTGTTTGATAATGAAGTTATGCCAGTAACTGAAGCAATGGAACACATACTGTAAATCCAAAATAAAAACCGGGAATGCTGGATACACCCAGCATTCAAGCGGCATCAGTGGGGAGAGAGAGTTGGTGTTTTGGGTCAAGCATCCCCTTTCATCAGAATTCTGGCAGAGGGAAAGCCATAGTTAAGGAAAGCAGAAGCCATCTCATTATCCGAACACTTACAATGGGGATGGAAAAACTGGGAGAATGGAATGGAGTCTTTACAGAAAGCAGGCTGGTAGGAGACTTGCTTGAGATAGCCGTGGAAGTCGGTGGACTTACAATGGATGTTGCTAGCTAACCTGAGATGGAGATAGAAATGTTAAGAAAGAGCAGGGAAGGATCAGATAAGGACTGTGTGAAAGTAAAAGCAGAGTGGAGATTGGCAGCAGGGATAATGAAATTTATGGGTTCAGTAGAAGTACAGGACAACATACCAATGCAATCGACAATATAACAGGAAAACAGATGGGGGAGGGGGCCCAAGTAGGTCTGAAGCAGGAACTGTTCCACGTATCCCATAAAGAGGCAGGCACAGCATGAACCAACCAAACTATCCAGCAATCCATTTCCAAAGCCAAAAAATGTCACCTATTTGCTTTTTGACATTCACTATGAATCTGTGGCCTTTGTCAACCCATTAGCTACTTTATTTTTCTAACTAAACATGATTTTACACATCACTATCAGATGTGCCCTTGGATTTTTCTGCCACAAAGAGCTTCTCAGTGCATCCATATAACTGGATTTCCTTTAACCTTGGACCATCCCAATAAGTCAGTCGACACACTTGTCAAAGACTTCACGTGCTTCCTAATGTATTGTTTAACATTTAATTACTGAATATAGGCATCAACAACTAAGGCAGAATTTATTGTCATTGAGAAGGTGGTGGTGAGCCACCTTCTTAAACTACTGCTGTTTGGTAATGGATATTCAAGTCCCCCACCCAGAATGCTTTCTTTGCTGTGCAGAATTGGACTCAATACTCCTGCTGAGATTGTACCCCTGTTTTAAATAAGGTTAGTACAAAACTTACTTTCTCTATATGCTATGACTCTATTGAGTCCAAGATCCTATATCTTTCATTAACCACTTTGTTATCCTGTACACCTTCAAAAGATTTATGCACAACAACCCCTTTAAAACTGTATCATCTAGTGCATACCACCTCTTCTCATGTTTTTTTAAACAAAATGTTTAATTTATCACTTTCCTCCCGTCAAGCATCTGCCATTACACTATCCTGTCTAAACACTGCTGAATTAATTACTTAACTTTCAGCTGTCATAGCAGTTGCCAATCTGAAATTGAACTCCATTCCCAATTGACATACATCAAACACTGCAGTTCTAGTGCTGAGCAGTAGAAAACATTTCTGCTTACCTTCTCCCTGACAGAGTCCCTAAATCTCTCAGACAATTTTGAATCTTTGTTCTTACAATCCTTTTTATCCCATTCTATCATTACTTCCCTTAATAACTTGGGGTGCATATCACCTGGACCTGGTGATTCATTCATGGCTTCTGGTACCTCCTCCTTATTCTCATCCCATCCAGAATCCCAACAATCCCCGTTTATTACAGCTTTAGCAAGCTATCTTTTTTGTTTGAGAGTCAGAGTACCCATATTGTGTCTCAGCCACGCCCATTTCCAACAAAAGATCTCTATTAGGGTCCTGAATTGGTTCCATTCTTCTCTGACAACTATTTTGCTGTTAATAGGCCAACAACATTTTCTTGCATTCTGTTTTGTGCGGCATTTATCTGTGTTTTTTGGCCTTCCTGTTCTTATCCACTACTTACATAGAAATTTAATGGTAAATTGGTTTATTATTGTCACATATACAGAGGTACAGTGAAAAACTTGCCTTGCATACCGTTCATGCAGATCAAATCATTACGACAGTGCATTGAGGTAGCACAAGATAAAACAACAGAATGCAGAATAAAATGTTACAGTTACAGACGAAGTGCAGTGCAGGTAGACAATAAGGTGCAAGGTCATAACAAGGCAAATTGAGAGGTCAGAGTCCATCTCATTGTACTAGGGAACTGTTCAATAGTCTTATAACAGTGGGATAGAAGCTGTCCTTGACCCCAGTGGTACATGCTTTGAGGTTGACAGGATCATGCACAAATTTATTCCAACAATCAATACAAAAAGGAAAATAAAGTCAAGCATTTTAAGTACAAATTACTTGAAATATAAATAGGAGTTTCCCTACCAACATAAAATGCATATTAACAGAGATCACAAAGCCCAATCCCAGTACAAAATTATTACTAACAAATATGGTTACAAAAACAAGTACAGTATTTCCTCCTGACTTCTGCAAAAACCAGAAGTATTATTATTGCAATAGCAATTGCACTGAACTTTACATAACCAACATGAAAATCTTACCCTATGACAAGAAAATCTTACCCTATGACAAGAAAACCTTGGTACAGAGGAATGGACGCAAAATAGAACACTGAAGAGAAAACAGCCTGTGGAAAGACAGCAAACAGAATCATCTTAACAGGCAATGATGTTTGTAGCTGTATTTGAAACAAACTATTGCAGAAAAGATTAGTGAGCTGGTGGTGCAGTTCTAACCTCCAAACAGTCGAGGGGTATGCCCCAAGGAGCATGGCAATAAACTGTAATAGTGCCAAGACTAGTACCACTGAACAGCTGAAGTCAAATTAACAATGGGACAAACTAAAAGTGTCTCTGTCCTTCCCATCGACTGAGGATTAGGAAGAGGTCATTACTGGCAGTATTTAAAAAATCACTTTGTCTGTTTTATCAATGGCCACAATCATGATCTCCCTTCACTATTTAATAACATTACATCATTGTTTTCATGCATGTTACTATTTGGAGGAGGGTGAAGTAAAAATATTTCTCTTTTCCATCTTAAATTGTACACTTCTAAAGATGTAGTAAGTTTAATAATTTATGAATGAAAAGCAAAAAATTGCAGCTGCTGGAAGTCTGAAATAAGAAAAAAATGGTGGAAACACTCAGCACGTCAGACAGCATCCATTGAGAGAGGAACTGTCAAAATTTTAGGTAAATGACTGGTCATCAGCACTGGAAAAGTGACCAAGCATACCTTAAGTTGCAGAGAGGGGGAAAGATGGAGTTGTCTGTTATAGGACGGAGATCATGGTTGTCTAGATGACACTATTGTTTTTCGTGACATCGATAGGGAAGGGAGTGTTTGTAAGTTAAGGCTGATCTGTCTTGAGGGAAGGAGAGGGGAGTGATGGGGGGAGAGGAAGATCGTGGGATGGAGAAGATCTGTTGAGGGGGACTGCAGAAAACGTTGGTTATGCAGCTGTTGACCAGTTACAGCACAGTAAATACCACTGATAGATCTTACCCCTCGAACTCCAGGGCAATAATAGATTCACATCATCTTTAAAAATGAAACAAGAACTGCATGTATGCAGCATCTTTCATAGACTCAGGTTGCCCCAAAACATCTTAGTAGTTGTAGTAGTTTCCACTATTAAATTGTTAGGAGAGTCATTTCCTAATCTGTTGCCACTTTTGGAAACATTGCATTCAAATTACACACACTAAACTCCAACAAGTGGCAAAACAATAATGGCTAGACTTATGTTGATTGAGTAATAAATGTTGGCCTCACACCTGAAATAACTTGCTCTTCTTAAGAGTGATGTGTGATCTTTCATTGAGATCATTTTCAGTCTCATCTGAAAGGTCGCACTTATGATTATGCAGCACTGACCTACTTTGCACCTCATTGGAATGGAACCTGAATCCACAGACTTCTGACTCTAGAAGCAATAATGCTGCAAACTGAGCACAGTGACAAAGGTAAACAAAATAGTTCCTATTTCTATACAAGAGCATACCAGTTATAACTATGTGCTTTTAAACTTTAAATGTCCAACATGCAAATATTTAATGCCTATCCATATCTAATAATGTGGTCAATCAAATCAGATAATATTTGACATCAGAATAGTTATTTTTCCAGAATTATTATGATCAGAATTGTTTCAAATATGATTGAGAGGGAACTGGCCAAATTTACATATTTAAATAATTTGCACACCTTCATTTCAGGACTAGGACAAGCAATTGGAAAACACTGTGATTAAGACACACTGTTTCTTCCCTTCCACCTACAGGAGACCGAAGTACTGCAAAATCTGAGAGTGGGCAGATGGGAAGATTAAAAACTGGACTACACTTTCAATCATTTTTTTTTAAAAAAATCACATTCCTGCCCTCATTTTGGAAAACAACAAGTTGCAATCATCATATTCAGAATACAGGGACCTACACCTCGCACCTACAGATTTTGCTCGGCCTGCTAGGTATTTCCACCATCAACTGGCTGGTGCAATCCTGCCAACTGTTAAATATCTCCTGAGCTTTCTTAGATTGAACATTCCTTTTAAGAACATAAGGGTTTAGTTACCTGCATGGTACTGATGCACAGACTCCTATGGATGACAAACTGACTCAGAGCAGCTGACCTCTTGTAGCTGTTGCGTCCATGAACCATTAACAACCTACCAAGGTGTTTGAACTGAGTTATGGAGAAATCTGATGCCAAAGATGCTTGCTTTCCTTCCTAAAGAAATTTTAAAAAAGCATATGATCTTGTTTAGTAATACAAATTTAAATAAAATGCAAACTAATAAATATAGTTTCTGACAAATTACTTTAGGGTACTTAGGCTCAAAAACAATAACAAACATTCAGGTAATTAAGGTAATAAGCAGCATTCTCACTATACAAATATGGCAGAGATGAAGGGACTGTGTTGTAAGCCACTAAACCATTCTGTTCCATGAATATATTCCATTCTATATATTCTGTTCCAGTATATAGAGGGAACTACTAGAGAGGGTGCAACAGCTGGGAAATGAGGTTGGGCAAGTGGCGGAAGTGTCTGTCAGCGAGTACTTTTGGTCCAATAACCATAATTCTGTTAGTTTTAAAATAGTTGTGGAGGAGGATGTGAATGGTTCACAGGTTAAGGTCCTGAACTGGGACAGAGCAAATTTTGGAGTGATTAGTTGGGATCTTGCAGTAGTTGATTGGGTGAGATTTTTCTTGCAGGCAAAGGAGCGCCTGCCAAGTGGGAGGCCTTTAAAAGTATGATGACAAGAGTTCAGGCCCTGCACATTCCTGTTAGGGTGAAGGGCAAGGCTGGCAGGTTTCGGGAACCCGAGTTGACAAGACATATCGAGGCTCTGGTTAAGAAAAAGAGGCAGACATATACTGCGCATAAGCAGTTGGGAACCAGTGAATCTCGTAATGACTACAAGTGTAGCCGTGCACTTAAGAGAGAAGCTAGGAGGGAAAAAAAGGAAATGAGGGATCTGGCAGGGAAGGCGAGGCAAAATCTCAAGAGATTCTATTAGTATATTCAGAGGAAAAGGGTGGCTAGGGAGAGAATAGATCCCCTTAAAGATCAGCTGTGTGCGTGTGGAACCAAAGGAAAGGGGTGTGAATTTTAGGGAGTATTTCTTCAGTTTTTACTGTGGAGAAAACGATCGAAGCTAAGGAAATGGGGGAAATGAGCGGTGTTGTCTTGGACTGCACACGACTTAGTATGGAGGAGGTACTAGAGACCTTGCAAGTGCACTAAGGTGGATAAATCCCCAGGGCCTGACCTGGTGCATTCTTGGATCTTGTGGGAAGCTAGAGAAGAATTTGCTGAGGACCTTGCACAGTTTTTTGCATCATCTCTGGCCACAGGTGAGGTTCCAGAGGACTGGAGAGTGGCTAACATTTAAAACCCATTGTTTAAGAAGGGTAACAAAAACAAGCCAGGAAACTACAGGCTGGTGAGTCTGACATTGCTGGTGGGTAAGTTGCTGGAGTGGATTCTAAGGGACCGGATCTACCAACATTTGGAGAGACAGGGTCTGATTCGGGACAGACAGCACAGCCTTGGGTGTGAGAAGTCAGGTCTGACAAATCTCTTGGAGTTCGAGTTAACCAAGAGGATAGATGAGGATAGGGCAGTGGATGTTGTCTATATGGACTTTAGCAAGGCCTTTAATAAGGTCCCTAATGGCAGGCTAGTCTGGAAGGTTCAACTGCATGGGATCCAGGGGGAGACAGCGGATTAGATACATAATTTGCTCAGTGGTAGGAAGCAGAGGATGATGGTCGACGGTTGTTTCTCAGACTGAAGACCTGTGTCTAGTGGGGTGCCACAGGGGTCGGTGCTGGGACCTTTGTTGTTTGTAATTTGTATAAATAATTTGGGTGTGAATGTACAAGACATGGTTAGTAAGTTTGCAGATGATACTGAAATAGGTGGTGGTGTAGTGTAGAAGGTTATGAAAAATTAAAGGGAAATCTTGGTCAGCTAGGTACGTGCTCTGAGGATTGACAAATGGCTTTCAATCCAGATAAATGTTAGGTATTGCATTGGGATTGAAGTATTGCTTCCAGATAAATGTGAAGTAATGGGAGATCAAACCAGGGTAGAACTTCTAGAGTGAATGATAGGGCCCTAGTGAGTGTTATGGAACAGAGGGAACTAGGAATGCAAGTACTGAAAGTGGCATGTCAGGAAGATAGGGTGGTGAAGGTGGCATTTAGCACGCTGGCCTTCATTGGTTAGGGCATTGAGTGTAGGTATTGGGAAGTTATGTTGCAGTTATATAAGACACTGATGAAGCTGCACTTGGAACATTGTGTACAGTTTTGGTCACCCTGTTATAGGAAAAGTGTTATTAAACAAGAAAGAGTACAGAAAAGATTTACCAGGATGTTGATATTACAAGACCATGAGAAACATAGACAGGGTGAAGCACAAAGCCTCTTTCCCAGGGAGGGGGTGCTAAAAACAAGACCGCATAGGTTTATGATCAGAGACAAGAGATTTAAAATGGACATCAGAGACAGCTTCTTTATGCAAAGGGTGGTGTGTACTAGGAATGAACTGCCAGAAATAGTCATTGAGGCAGGTACATTAGCAACATTTAAGAGCCTTCTAAATAAGTACATGGATGGGAGAGGTTTAGAGGGGTATGGGCCATACATAGGTAGATGGGACTGGTTTGCTGGGTGGTGCAGTTGGTGTGGACAAGTTGGACGGGGGCCCTGGTTCCATGCTGTATGACTAAGATTTCAGTCTGTGCCTACACAGGTTTGACTTTTGACCTGGAATACTGGGAGATTCCAAGAGTGGCACATTTAGCCACAAATTCCATTCAACCCTATATCATACCAGAAATACAAACAAGTTAATGTAAACTAAATCTATTTCAAGTTGGTTAGTACTTTTTCTGGCCTATAGCATTATCAGTGATAACTATTTTCATTAAACAGGGCATGAAGGATGGCAAGAGCAATATGTAACCTTAACATCTGCCAGTAACACACTGAGAGAAAGAAAGAATGCAACAATCTTTTCCTTTGAGTGCTTTTATTTGAAACCTATTCTTTGGTCCATTTCTACAGAATGCTGATACTGGTAAATAAATATTCCCTAATCTGGTTTCCAAATAGTATTTCAGATTTCCTCGGATTTCCGAAGGAATATGCCTTTGCTTACATGCTTCTGCCAAATGAAAATTACTGATCCCCTTTTCTCCTTGAAAGTGGCCTCTGATGATCAGTCTTTGTCACTTAATTCCTGTTTCTTGTGACCTCTCCGTCTCTCTGGACTGTGACCTTTTGGTTTGAAAATAATTAGCTCTTCCTTTTGGCTCAGAAATCAGATTTTTTAAAATATATAAAATATGAGCAGTATGATACATCTGCACATTGAAGTCTTGAGGAATGTTCTCTTTGCTGTCAGCGATGGTGTCTATCATGTTTTCTCATATAGATAGTGAGTTTAGTTTCCTGGAATTGCTTCACCTGCAGTGCATAGTTAGGCACTTTCAGGTGGCTTATCACATTTACACAGTCCTGCCACAGTCAGGAGCTGGTAACACCAGATGCCATCCCCAACTTGCCGAGACTCCACTTAAACTGAGAACCAACCATAGACTGAGAGCAGAGAACACCAGAAGTCGTCGTGGTACAATACAGCAGCTTTAGCAACAAAAAACAGAAAACACTGGAAACACTCAGCAGGTCAGACTGCATCTCAGTCTCTCTTTTTCCTTGGATGCTGCGTGTTTCCAGCACTTTGTGCTTTTGTTTCAATTTCCAGCATCTGCAGCATTTTTGATTTTCATTAAGCAGTTCAAAGGAATCTTTATTATTCTTTGTCTCAGAGGTTATCTCATATCACTTGCACTTCTCACACCACTTTAGCAAATTTAAACTCCTCGAAGCACTTTACATGACAAATTATATTTTGATGAGTACTGCTTGTTGATTATAAGATAAATCATAATACAAAATGCAGCAGAAACACATTAGGCTTGTAGTCAGGAAACATGCAGCATGGACACTGGCCCATTCTAGGAATATGCCAGAAACAACGGATTGAGTACAAATCAAGCAACTTACTACAATATGGGTGAAGATTTAATTTTCAATTCTGCTGTCAGCTGACTGGGGTGAGGTGAGGATTCTCCTCCAGTACAGGCGACTTACAACAACACTTGTTGGATTGCCATTAACTCAGCCTTGCTCTTAACACACAGCAGCACTGCTACAATGATGACATTTCAATTTCAGTTCATATATTTAAATACAAATTTGACACACTACGTTTGATGGACTCCAGAGCTTCCTTCACTGTTAAGGAAAAAAAATGGACCATAAGGAAGTAAAGAATGCCTCCACACTCCCTGATGTAGCTGATGGGGCTGAAAAGAAGCAAAAGGACAACCGTTTCCCTGCTGACAGAGGGAAGAAGCCTGGAGCTGACACAAAAAACCCGAGGCCAAAGGAGGCTGCAAAAATAAGCAGCAGCAAGGTGGTCCATGTAAATGGGTTAATGATTTTATCAGATGAGGGAAGGCGAGAAGAACACCACATTCACCTATGTCTACGATACTCTGATTCATTGCCTTCTTAATTCTACTGCAACATCACACCTTATTGCATCTTCTTCCTTGTTCTCCCAGTCCTCATCTAAAATGCCTTTGCCTTTGTGTCTAGCCCTCAATGCTGCTCTGGACAGTGAAGTACATGGCAGACCACTGACATTGTTAACATCCTGAGATGGCCCAGTAAGCCTCTCATTTCAAGGGTGATCAGGAATGGCCATTAATGCTGCCTTTCTAGTGATACCCAGATCCTGAAAAATGAAGAAAGAAAGACAAAAGCTTCACTAAAAACTATAAAAATTGTAATACTGTGCAACAGTTTTAAAAGAAAGTGAATTAAAGGTGTATTGGGATATTAGTAAAAATAACATTCAGCAGTCCGGAAATTCTGGTAGTCCGGCACCACCAAAGTACTGAATGTGTTGGATTATCAGAATTTTACTGCATTTTGCTTTGGTGAGCTGCTGCATATATTGCAAGATGAATTAGTCACCTTCCATCCAAAAGTACTCTAAATCTAGTCAGAGTTTTACTGGCAAATTTGGAGCATTTGGCAAACTAACGTGCTCTGGGTTAAATCCCAAGACAGCAGGTTAAGTTTGCTCATGATAAGTGATTAACATATTTAAATTATGGACCTACCTCTCCCACAATTCCAGAACGTGGCCTGTTATGCTTACATTAAATTCAAAAACTAATGAACTGGCATCATATTACCAGCCCATTGTACAATTTTATGGATTAACAACCCCACCCAAATGCTGCAAAACCCACCTGTTCTTAGGAGGTAAATCTCCTTCCTCAATGTCCAAATAAGTAATGATGTGAAGTCAGTCCAACATTCGGGTCTCATTCACATCTGCTGCTCATAGCAATCCTATTTGTAAGTCATTATTTAGAATTGATCTGTCCTAGATTAGCAAATTCAACCAGTGGAACAGAACAGCTCAGAATATGTGGAATTCTGAATCCTCACCTTGCCTTCAATCCCCACTCCACAGTCTGCAGCCTGGATCATACTCACGTCGTTTCCTCCGTCCCCTGTAATGAAACGCGTACAAGTCAAAGCAAAAGCAATTTTAAATCTTACACATGTCTTCAAGTTCCAACACAACATGCAACAAACATCTCAGTCTCCAGTGGCATAGTACAATAACTGAGTCAGGTGGGTCACGTTATGCTTATTTAATACTAGGACAGGCAGGAAGAAATTATATTGGATCAGACAGGATTAAGGTTGAAGACTGAGGAAAACTCTCTTTTGTTATGGGATGCCCCCTTCTGCAATCAGTCTCAGCAATAAGAGGTGCATCTGTAATAATGGACAAACCTCGCTGACCCCAGTCCTCAGATCCGATTTGAACAACGCTACAGACGACAACGTACTTGGTCACTGGCTTCACATAGTGGAGCCCAGTCCTACTGGAATTCCTCAGGCTTACACGAATAAACTACCTCTCAGGTTTTCAAGGGCTTTCAAGTGTATTCATTTTTAAAACATTAATAATTACTTTTAATCATTTGATTTTAATAGTTTTTTTAAACTTAAAATATTTGATAATTTTGACAGAACCAAAGCTCTCTCTTTCTTGTCAAAACCCCATGATGTACCTCATGTGGCCCACAGGCTAGATAGGACCTGAGCAATGGGTTCCTTTGGCCCAACCTGCAATAGCCTTGCCCACACTCCCCGGGGTCTACTCCTGGACTACCTAGCCACTCGTTGTGCTAGCTGCCCTGGTTGTAGGGTTACCAACAGACCGGCATCCGAGAGAGAAGCCTTTAACACTGATAAATGATCCCATTTTTCCCATAAAACCAACAGAGGTTTTGGACAGTAATCCTAGGCTAGTCTGAACTCCTTAACATAAGTGGCCAATATAATCAACAGGCATATATGGACCAAGAGGAACATTGAAGACGCAAAGACAAAGTCCTGAGGGTACATGCAATATCGCTGCTTTTATTGGCACCCAGGGACAGCACAATGTTAGACTTGGGTCTTCAGGGCT
This sequence comes from Rhina ancylostomus, assembly GCA_030265395.1. Taxonomy (NCBI): domain Eukaryota; kingdom Metazoa; phylum Chordata; class Chondrichthyes; order Rhinopristiformes; family Rhinidae; genus Rhina; species Rhina ancylostomus. The sequence goes on along the minus strand of JARFYF010000036.1, from coordinate 15,501,786 downwards.
TACCCGGTACCAGGACCAGGGACTGAACTGCGCCTGGCACAAATAACAAGGGGACAAGACACTAAAGGAACAGAGATCTGAAGAACGTGATGACGTTAGGCCAATATTTTGGGCCCAATTCAGCTCCATACTGAACCCCAGACTACTGTACTTGTGGATATAGATCAGTTATACATCATTGGTACAGTATTCATGATAAGTCAATCACTACATAATAATGAAGACAATTCTGATGAGCATCCACCCATCCCTGTATAACACTGAGGTACAGTACTGGCAGAGACAATCAGTATACAACCTGGGGTGCAGTGATGGTGGGCACAAGTCTGTCATTGTATAACAATGTGGTAGAGTACTGATGGGCCCTAGTCGGTCACTGTATTACACCGGGTTACAGAACTGATGGGCACAGTTCTGTTGGTGTATTGCACTGGGCTGCAGTACTAGTGGGCACAGGTTTGACACTGTATAACACTGGGATAAAGTACAGATCTAACACTGTATTACTGTGGATACAATACTTGTATGCGATAGATATGCTACTATATAGCACAGCGATATGGTATTGGTGGGCACAGGTCTGTTTCTGAATTACACTGGGATACAGTGCTGGAGTTCACAGGTCCAC
>JARFYF010000036.1:15479371-15497816 GCA_030265395.1 Rhina ancylostomus | reverse complement strand
TCTCAGAGTCAGAGAGATCTGTACTCTTAAGTCTGGCCTCACATGCAACTACTGCCCTTTCCTACTAAGCTCTTCTTAAAATCTCTCTCTTTAACAAAGTATTTTTAAATCAATTTTCCTAACATTTTACACATTTTAATACCAAATTGTGTTTGCCACCACTCCTGTTAAGAGACTTGGGGCATTTTCCTAATTTCAAGATGTTAAAATGTTATTGCTGTTGAAGTTAACAAGTTCAAACTCTGAGTTAGATGAAAAAAATTCTAGAAACAGTCTTGAAAATAGTAACAATGTGAGGAAGTTTGTGATTTCTCACCTACTGCACATGTTAATTTGTGAGTCCGCTGCTGTAACAGGCGTATAATCTGTGCTTTCTGTGTGGGAGCACATCGACAGCAGACTACAGCAGGGCACTGACAGGCAAGTTCCATAAACTCATACTCATAGAACTTCAGGCATACCTAAAGAAGAAAGAAATCAATTCATATTAGATTGTACACACAGTCTAATGCTGATCAATTAGTATTTAATACAGAGCTCTTCTCTAATGCTCTCTATAATAAAATGTTATATATGTGCATTTACAATGGTTCTAATGGACAAACCCACTGATATCCGACCTGCACAACAGGCACAGCTGAACACATTTCATTGTACAGTTCCCATGGATTACTCTACCTCATGGGATAGATCAAGGGGGGATTTTACCTTGATGAAAAGAACTAACTGTAGAACGACTGTTAAGACAGGACCCATATGTTTTGACAGAAATCCATCATCTTCAAATGATAGTGTATAGCTTGACTTAACATGATTTGAAGTTACATGACAGGCATGCATGCAACTAAAATAAATACTCACCTCCAGCGAGTCTCCAGATATGACCAGAGCACAATCGTGTTTCCTTCTGAAAGCATTAAGTTCCAAGTGTGCTTCTCCTCGATTGGTTATCTAGAAATATAACACACACTAACAGTACAGATTAACCTGAAATATGAGAGATGTGCTGGATATACACTGGCAAGGCACAGATATATGAGGAATAAAAACTGGAAGGTAGGTAGGTGAACCCAGGATCCATAGAACAGCATCCTGGTTGGAATTAATGCCCGAGAGAAAACTGGTAAGAGAAACTATCAACAAAAATGTGCAGTGATTCTTTTTTTATTATTATCCATTACTTGAGCCATATTTATTTTACAATAGCAGTGTGCTGGCAGATACACAGAATCACCAAGTTGCCACTGATAATGAAATATGTCCCAAACTAGTTGCGGCACTCTTTTTCATTGGAGACTGGGCTACTACACAGAATTTCATTTACTTGCTAATAGGAAGTTATACTTCAGCCAAAGTAACAGTCAAGCTACAAAGTAGCTACAGTGCATTTTTATTATGAGAAAACTGGGAGAGAGAACAAAATCAGTAAGGTGTAATTTTTGAAGTGCCTTTGGTCAGCTTGTTCACACACACACACACACACACACACACACACACACACACACAGCAATTGAAAACAAGGAGGTTTCAGAGTTAAACATTTAAAAAGTTGGAACGTTTAAACAAGGATTGTGATTAACTTTAATTTTTTTTTCTTTTTCATCTTTAATATAACAATATGGAATAAAAATAGCCATTTTTTGTGCACCAGGTTCTCTGGTGGTGGTTTGCTGCATACATTTTATTGAAGCTACAGCTGTCTCACCCAATGGGAAACAACTCTTAAAATGCAGCTCATTTTCTGCACTCACTGAAGTACCAGTCTACATTAACCTCTCAATGCAGTGCAATGAAAGCTCACCCTTCAAACCGTGAGCTTTGGGTACCACTATGCCAAGGCAATTTAAGTTTCAGATGCAATATCATTAAGAGAAAATAATGAACTTCACTACCTTACAGCTGGCAATATAGGGGGATAGGCAAGAATGGAGAGAAAAATCAACTGCTGACTGCTCTCTGCTGGGCCCTTCTGGGAGAACGCTTGATAATAGTTCGACACTGTCCCTGGGTGCATTTTTTAAAAAATTACAACTTGGGCAAACATCAAGAGCTGATTATTATCACCCCTGAAGATAAACAGAGCAAAAGACATCATAACCAGTGATGCAACTGTTTAGAATCATCTTCTCCTACACTTTCAAAAAGTGCCATAGCATTTATTGAAAGAAATGCTGGTGTCAGCACAGCATTTTTGAAAGAAACACATTGCTTTAAAGATTGCACAGTTCAATGTCATCCAATTGTTTGGGGATCCAGCAGTAACGATGAAAATAAAAAAATCAGTGTGCATATTCAGTCTCTTCTGTCTCCAGAGTGCAAATACTTACTGTTCGGAAAATATGGATATCTTGATTCCTGGTTACCAGGTGTGCATTTTTTGCTGTACAAGTTGCTGTTTCAAGTTTGTCTCCAGTGAGCATCCATACCTAAAGAGGTGTAAGATTACCCAGAAATGAATAACATCAGAATTGATGCAACATGATATGAATTGTACATAACTCTGAAGACTGCAATAAGCATGGGAGGTGACCAAGTGCATTGATATCACTGGAAATAAAGCTTCCTCATACCAGCTACAGTTCAAAGTGCAGATGAATTTCAGCTGTATCCCTATATTTCAGATCTCCACAAAACCAAACATGCTTGCCCAACGGCAACAAGAGCTCAAGAACTAAAACTGAAGTTAGCCAAGGCAGAACTTTCGCTTTGCTGTGTTTAGGCCCTGTGTTTCTTACCTTTATCCCAGCATTTCTCAGCATCTCCAGGGTAGGCCTGACATCAGCCTGCAGTTGATCCTCCACTCCAGTCAGGCAAAGCAGCTCCATTTCCATCTCCAAGCTCTCGATTACAGTTGCAACTTTCAATGACCGGTCATGTACACTCAGCTTTGCTTGATTATAACGATTCTGAAGAAAAGACATCTTTTACCTTCATTCATTCAATTTCATAGTATTGGCATTGGTTTATTATTGTCACTTTTGAAAAGCTTGCCTTGCAAACCGATCAAAAGTTTGCAGAACTTGGTCAGTGAAAGGTGTGACAACTTTGACAAAAAGCCACACATTTTCTTCCCTATTCCAAGATGTTTGCTCCATTCTGGAGTACATTTTTATGGATGAACTCTGGTTCTTACTAAATGGTCATTATTCTGATGTTCTGACAGCGAGCAGCAGCTTGGAGAAGCATTGCTGCTGAGCCTCAGTTAGTCTTCATCCAACATGCTCATTTCCTGCAGCGATTGCTAAAAAAGCCTTCAGGAGCTGGAAACAGGTTAATTGCTTTTTTTTCAGCAAAATAAAACCAAAGTAGTTTATGATCCATTTAAATGTAGCTGTTGAACAGTTCAGTTCTGCATATTTAAGAAGTTAAAGTAGCTGGAACACTGAGCATCACCACAGTGGCACTGTCATCTAATCAATGTTGTTAGTGATTACTGTCATTATCTAGTTACCAACAGTGGGTATTTTCTGCAGTTATACCTTCACCAACACAGCATCCAAAACAACATTCCATAAGCATTTGGAAATTAAACAGCATCTATAGCATTCAAAAATTGTACACCATAGATCTAAATATTGATCCCCATGGATCTTAAATTATTTTATGCATAAATAGGAATCAACTGAGATTTTCCTCTGAATACACTCACTAAGCTACTGGTGGATAGCTGTTGATACGAGAATTCAAACAGAGAGCTGGTTACCTCAACATCCTGGTACTGCTCCTCTGTTAGGGACTTCTTGGCAACAACCAGGACTCTAAGTCCCTCTCTGGCCATATTGCCACACTGTAATCAAGTAAATATTCAGAACAACAGAAACAAGTCAGATTCTTTACATTCATTATCCGGAAAATTATCTGTCAGAAACATGAAGCACCCAAAGCTACTTAAGAAATGCCCTCTTGTATGTTCAGTAGCTAACTCTAGTTACACAACTTCATCTACGTGTGGACATTTCTTCCAGAAAATCATAAACCTGCATGAATTCCTGCATTTCTTCCAGCAAATATGCATGAATTTCTGCAGGTACTACAATGAATACTATATGGGACCATGATTTAATGCAAATATTTTATGGAAATATTTAATAATTCCTAAAGACCTGTTGTGAGATTTTCCATGGGTAGAAGGTAAAGCATGATTAATGCTAGGCTGGTCGGGTTTTAATACTGAATATTGGTTTATCTGTCTCCCACATAACCCAGCAATTCCCTTCTGGGTTAGTGGAAGGGGACAAGATTTTAGGCAGGAGGAGGATACCACTGTGAACACAAGAAAATAGATCCAGTTTAAAAGGAATAATCAGGTAGGGTCCAGGTGCATCATAATCAAGGGAAAGGAGATTGAAAACCTAGCATGGGGTCAGCCAAATATTTCCTTGTGGAGTCTGGAAATACACTCCTCCCACACAGGGGATAATATAATTGCTAATATTTCAGGGCCTCTTCTGGCCTTCCTCCTGCTTCCAAGCAGCGACCATCAGCAGTTCCTGCCCGAACCCGTTATCATGGCATTAAGGTCCTGGAATCCAATCTTTTCCATATTTATGAGACCCTTGTCCATGTTGCAAGATTCAAAATTCATGAGCCCCAATCCAAGGCAGTTGCCCCAATATTAACCCCCATTCTTATCAGGTGCAGAAGTTCAAATCTTGTTCATGATGTGAGCAGCCTGCCTTTATAAATACTGAAAATTTTTCCACATTTTCCTATTGTTTTTAAAACATATCATGGGTATTCACGCACAAATACCCATGATATGTGCGGCCAAATATTAGCGGCCCTTTACAGGAAGATTCCTTTAATACTGATCAAGAAAATGAGGAAGAATACATACCTCTTCTTCAAGCCAGTCATTGTACTGAACAATTCCCATCATGACAACATCAGCCCCTTTCATGTAGAATGTAATTTCTCCTGTAGATTCATCCTGAACAAGAAACACAATTACAATAGATACCGGGCACTCAAGATGAACAGCTCGAGTACTTTGTTCACTGCCAAATTCCTGCAGGGACCAATGACCCTAATGAGCTTCGCACAACTGCTCTTGCACTTTCCAGCTCTTCCGCAATTAAAGGGCAACTTCTTACATTGTTGATATATCAACAACTTCCATTAAAATTATTGTTTTAATGTAAAAGTGCCAGGGTGCTTCAAGAATACACGTATAGAAAAAAACATGCCTACATGATGAGTGAAAGAATAACCTCGGGTGGTGGGAAGTTGGGGGGGGGGGGGGGGTCGGCAGGAATGGAATTGTGGAAGGGGAGGGGTGTTGAAGAAAAAGGTTATGAAGAGATTTTAAAGGAGCAAGTTAGGAAACTCATTTTGCTAAGAGTTAAAAAGCACTAACCCACTCATTTAAAAAGTTGTCTAAGTTAACACTCATTATTGGTCATCTGCACATGAAACACAAAACCATGGTACTCTCAGTCACAATGATGCTGGAGGGACTCAGCAGGCCAGGTAGCATCATGGAGAAAAGTTGACCACCTGCTTTTCTCCATGGATGCTGCCTGGCCTGCTGAGTTCCTCCAGCATCATCGTGTTTTTCCTCTAGATTCCAGCATCTGCAGTCCTTTATTTCTCTACTCTCAGTCACAAAAGCAAATCAAAGGAATTCTCCAGGGAGAGCTCACTAATAAACACAATCATATATCTGAACCTTTCCTCAGGAAATACTGGATACAAAGATGAAATACTGTAAGAATTCACCTTTGTGCTACATAACTGTGCATCCAAGAAACTGCCCTCTATTCATTACTCTATTCCTGAACCCATTTTCAGCTGATTCAGCAAAGAATGAAATGTTATTTTAAAACAACTTGACTACATTCAGTGCTCCAATGAGGATTGTTCGAAAAACTATATATTTATAAACACTATGCGGTCTGCATGCACTATGATTATAAGTAGGAAGCCTTGAAAAACATTTTTTATTTGAGATCATTGTATCAATGTATTTCTGAACTTTAAAATACATTCCTAGCAATGTATACTTCTCTGTATACAGTGTGCTGTTTTGACAAGAGATGAACTATCCACACAATTAAAAAGATAATTAATCAACATTGAATGTCCATTTGTTATTTTAAACTAGCCCTGCTACAAATCACTCACATCTGGGGATGGGGGGGGTTAATGCACTGTGACATCAAACTGCTGTTGGCTGACTTTAGATACAAAAACATAGTTATTGTTGTGAATTTCATAATTTCAACCTCTGAATTAATTTCTTTTATAATCGGTCTTTTTGTGGAACTAGTATATGAAATAAGATTGCAGATTGATAAATTTTAGTTCAATTGGTTGTTCTGGAAGTGCTGCTCATAGATCAAGCAGAAATGTAATGCACTTGATCAAGTCTGTGGCTAACATTGCTTGTGAATATAAAAACAGGACTTCCTGTCATGCTAGAAGCAGCCACTGTTTATAAATACTAATGTAGTTTCAGCAGTTGATGCACGTTAGCTATTTTCCCAGCCAAGGTCAACAGGACATTGTTACTTTGCAAAATGGTCCCTGCTGAGTTTTCCCAAAATGTTGCCTCACTGCGTACAAGTCAGACAAAGGAATGGATCAAACACAAGGAAGCAGAGCAGATAGATTGTAGTGGTCAGTGTTTGCTCAATGGATGTAAATACCAGAAGGACTTTTGGCATGAAATGGGGCAGAGATGATGTGAGATTTCTGGTAACTATGTTTAAAGTGATCGGACTTAGGGAGATTATCACAGTCAGTTACTCATGTCTCTGCCTTGTCCAAATAAATTGATTTTCTTCTTGTTCTTTTATTATTTTGGGGGCAGAACCCTCAGTGCTCATTAGAGGAAGCACGTAGACCACAATCATTTTGTGGGATAATAACTGAAGGCACTTCTAGCAATCTGATGCTCAGTAGTTGGAAACAATTAATACAGAGAGCCAAAGCAATTGGATGGTTGGGCAAGCAAGGTGGTGTACCTGCTCACAATATGTTGAATACACATCTTTAAATAGTCTTCTTAAAGAGCAACTGTTCATTACGGCCACAGGAGTGAAACCATTGTAAGTTATCACTCAACTTGGGAAGAAATACTTTAACACAATGTCCAGGCTTCTCTGCTAGTTCAGTTTTTGGGCTTTTAATATGTCATGATGTAGACATAGGCAAAGTCCAGACATCACCCTGATTTTGGAAAGCACACACGGAAGATGCTCAAGGTATCCTCTGATTTGCAGTCTTCATTACCTCCATTTCATTCACTGGTGAAGATCTCAATTCTGGCCATCTGCTTTGTATATTACTGACTATGAATTGTAGTGTTTGATGTGGCAACATCAATTTGCCAACATCAAGAATTAGAGCAAAACTAGCAAGTAACTGCTCCAGAATCAATGTCCAATAGGTGGACAAATAATATGTGAACATCACTTTGAATCGCTTGTGTGTTAGCTCAGAGACTGTTGAAGCCTTCTATCATGGTAATTGGGTGACAGGGCTTGAGATTTTAATTGAAGCACTGAAACCACTTGATTGGGCTGCATGATTCCTCTGGGAACACAGAGAATTCCTCATGAGCACAGCTATCTCAGTTCTGATTTAAGACACCACAATCAGGACTATTTGGTTTCTAAATGCAAGGAAATGATACCTTCTCTGAACTTTTGAAACAGTTCACGAGATATGCGACCATTTCATGGAACCAGATACTTGGCTTGGTCAGCTTTGTGAAGCCTCGTTGCATCTTTCATTGCAGACATTAGCCATGGCACATCACTGCAGCCAAGATCCGCTGCAGTAATTATTGTAGGTAAGAGAAGGGGAAAGAGTCATACAACAAAAAAAGTGTGGGCATATGTGGCTGTGATAGACTCTTCATAACGTGACATCACACTGCCATGCATCTCTTATCCCACCTTGGTTTAAGTTTGCAAGACAGCTGTTTTTGAACTGCCAATCCAGTTCACAGAATGGAAAATAACAAACACTTATAAATGCCAAAATAAAACACTTTATGAATTAGTCTGTTGTAACAGCCTCTTAAAATGGGTCAGCAAGATTAACCAGTGAGAAGCCAAATATGGTTCTCTGATCGTGTGATCTCAGAGGTGACAATAATTAGCCTCACCTTCCTTGAGTCATGGAAAGGAAGCGCAGCTCATGCTCCAGCTACTGACTGCAGCATCATGTCCCTGCCAGTCCTTTGTCCCCAACCTACTGAGTGCAGCCACAGAGGGAGGCCAGTGTTTAGCTTGCCTGCATTGGCCCTTTCATTAATTAAGCTGTTGGCATTCATCCGTATTCACACATAATTGTTGGTCAAAATAGTGTGTACCAAAGAATTCCGCATAACAGAATGATTGGAGGGAAGAGGGGAAGGGGCAGAGAGGAGGAGAAAATGAAATTTTCATTCCACCTTTAACTCTCAACATCTAAAAGTTTCTGTATCAGTATTAAATTGAAAGTGCGCATTCTAAATATAGCTATATTTCTCCATTATTTAATCAAATAACACACAAGCCTCCATGGACCAACACTTTTTACAGCCAATTCATGTACAAAATAGATGATTTCACGAGGTGTGTGCTGTGACAAACTTCAGAGCTTTGTACATCCCCCGCTTTGTATTTCCTTTATAAATAACCCAGGCATGATCACTTTTCTGTTCAATAACAATTAAAAGGAGATGCTGAATTAAGTTTGGTTATTTCCTGAGCTCAAGAGCTTCCTGGTATTTAAACTAAAAGAAAAGATATCATTTCTACCAATGTTTGGCAGTTAATAGAATAAAAGGAAAACACTTGTATCTATGTAAAAGTCTTCATGATCTCTCAAAGTATTTTGCAGAAAGAGGTTCTTTGGGAATACAGTCCCTGTTTTATTGTAGGCAGGCAATGTGTGCACAGCAAGGTCCCACAAAAAGCAATGCAATAATCATCAGATAATGTGAACAGAACCAACTACTTATTTAATAAAAGGCTACAGATTCATTTAACCACAATTGCGTGCTTTGAGTCACTTGGCAACAATAAATTACATCCATAATTAGAATGATGCATATATTTATAATGTTGCTTACTTTGTTTGAAACAAACTCAGGTACCAATTGGCCCAAAATTTAAATAACAGAGTTCAAGAATAATCTGAAGTCAGAATTTATCCAGTCTTGGTCAAATTGTAATAAACTAAAAGCAGTTTTTGTTTAGAGAAATGTTCCAGAGATTAAATAGATCAATTTTAATGTATCTTACCACAAAGCAGTACAGGAAATGGCAGCTAAAAATATTAACATGGTCAGATAGATGACAAATATTACAAGTTTACTTTTGCTGTTAAATTATCTTGCTGTGCACAAGCTGCAGCTTTTGCCTTAACTAACAGGATTTTTCAAGCATTCTCTGGTTTGAACTGATATCTGTGATATCATTGACTATTTAAAAGTATTAGGAGAAAAAAAATGCCTGAAACATAAAGCATGCAAAAAGCACTTGCCATGATTCAGTGAATTTATTTAATGAATTTATTTAATAAGCCACTCTGCAAGAGGAGCTAGAACATTTGACGTTTAATACTCCTGCCTTTCTTCAGTTATCTGATCTTAACTTGTGAAATATTGGTGTCCCGAAGCAATCAGTTAGGAAATTATTCTCCATCAGCAGCCCAGGCTGAGTTCATATCTCAATGTAAAATATGGACAGGATCACCAATATTGCAATACCTTCCACAGCCAAATAGCTCATCGACTCCTCAACATGGGATTTTAAAGAAGAACATGCTGGAAATATACTCAGGTCTGTCAGCATCTGTGCATAGCTAAATAGAGTAAATATTTCAGGTTATTGATCCTTCTCAGGTCCTGAGGTTAACTTCCATTTTTCTCTTCACAATGTTTATCCTGCTGAACATTTCCATGCTTTCTACTTACTGCGTACCCAGTACTTTTCCTTTGATACTAGTTAATAATGGACCTTGGGTGAGATAGGGGAATCCAGTGGAATAACATGACCATCCCTTCTGTTTTGGGTCAGGACAGTCCCAACTAAAAAAATCCAGCCCTGAACTTCACTGAATGGTGTGGGACAGCACTTCTCTCAGAATCTCCCAAACTCCAAAAGACACTTCCCTCCTAGACTATCCCAAGGAATGGAGACAACAGTGTGGAAAGCAAGGCCTGAAGATGACGGCAGGATGGATGGGGGTCATAGAAATACCTCACTGCTGCAGTGTCAGGAACACTACTCAGAATAAATAATGCTGACAGAACTCTCATGCCATCCAAAGGCCCAATCACTCATCACCACTTAAGGAACCAGGCCATGGCATGTTAGCGTAACGCTTTACAGTGCCAGCGACCCGGGTTCAATTCTGGCTGCTGTCTGTACATCCAGTCAGCAGCTCCCTCCAAGCCCAGGCTCCAAATGAGCTTTGCACGTGATCCACACGCATTAAGAACCCTTCCCCATGCCCATTCTGAACCAATCAGTTGTTTAGAGGTTGATACTGATCGGCAGGTATCACACAGACCTGGGTTCAATTCCGGCTGCTGTCTGTAAGGAGTTTGTACGTTCTCCCCATGTCTGCATGGATTTCCTCTGAGTGTTCCGATTTCCACCCACATTCCAAAAAAGAATGGATTAGGAAGTTATGGGCATGCTATGTTGGCATTGGGAGTGTGGAGACATTTGCGGGCTGCCCCCAGAACATTCTACACAAAAGATGCATTTCACTGTGTGTTTTGATGTACATGTGACTAATAAAGCTATCCTAGCCTATCCCCACCCCTCCAGATTTATATCACATTGACAGTCATGTTTCATCATTCCGAGAAACTAATCACACTGTTGTGGAATGGAATCCTAACATGTCCTTCAGGTAATGGAAAAAGCAAAAGTAAATTGATGGATAAAGGAAGGATTTGGATTACACTAGTTAATGGATAACCATTTAGTTCAGTATGCTTTTCAACACTTACTTTGACAATGATTCCCATACGTTTGCTCTCATAGGTAAATGGGAACACCTGCAGGATAGTGAAGTTCAGAATCTGTCCTCCTGGTGTCCTCAGCTGCATGGAGGATTGGTCCCTGCCTACAAGAGTCAGGCCCACACACTCTGTCCACTGCACCAGAGACACCTGAAATGCAAAAGGAATAGAAACATCAGCTGGGCTGCCAGAAGTCAGAGTTTAAAAGGTCACTCAACTGCGGAGCTAAAAGGGGGAGGACTAACTTATTGTTAAGTTGAAGGAAACTAATCAACTGCCTGGACCACGGTAACACAGCAAGCAGATGTAATGCAGACAAATGGCTTTTGATTTCCTTAAGAGTTTAAACGTAGAAATCAACAATCAGTTCAAATCAGTGCCAATGACAATATCCTACAAACTTAGTGTCACATGCATTCAGAGTAAAGATATAATTAGGTTACTAATTTGTATACAGTATTAGCAGAAACTGGCATTTCAATTTTCATAATCAGTCATCAACAGGCAAAAGGGAGTGAAGCACAAAACCTTCTAATGACAGATGTAATGGTAAGGATCAAAAATATACAGCAACACAAGTTACTGCCATCCACCTTCTAAGCAAAGGAGAGATGCTCAATCCTGGATTGTCATCTTGAGGTACACCAGATGTTCACAGCCATTTGAGAGTCACTAAAATCAGTTCAACTAGACTTTATTTTTCTCCAAGTACTAATTATTCAGGAGGGCAATATATACTTTTCCTTTGGCTCAAACTGCATTACAGAAAATTAAATGCCTCCAGCTAGTAAAATGTACAATATTAAGCAGTGTGGGCTGTGGTTGTCCACATAAGTTTTATGCTGTTCAAAGTCATACTCACTTCAGCTGCCCGCATCACTTACAGCCATTGCAGATTTTTCAATCCAGGCATGTAGCACTAGTAAAAGCAGTGTCAACGTAGCACTATTTCTCTATTGGATAAATGGGTGGAGTTTGGGAAAGGTAGGAACAGAGAGATTATGGGAAGGCAAGTTCATATGGGTGAATCTTCTGCTTGATGCAGTGACCATAGTGGAAGAGGTACTAAATCAAACAGAGTTGAGCCTAATTATGCTATTCTCCTGGGATTGCCTTGGGAGTCTCCAAAGTTACATCTGCTGACAGTAGAATCCAACAGAAATTCACCTCCAAAGTGTGTCTATATAATATGATTTGGCTTAAATCCCATAATAATGTTCAGAATGTCACCACGTGTAACAACCAGCTGTAATATCTGGGAATGAAGTCGGTGGCATCAACCAGATAGCAAATTGTTCCCCACCAGGCAAGCATGCAAGGTTACTTTCAGTAAGTATCCAATCTCATTTAAGGCTAGGTGGCAAATCATGTGACCAATGGCAGAATTAATCCTCTACTCATCCTTATCTACAGATTGTACCTATTAGTTCAATTTTTTTTAAACGAGCAAATCATGAACAAGAGATGATTTTTACATGCTTCAAGGAGCTGGTGTCCATTTCTGGCAGAAGGCATGCCCATTGGGAAACTGTTCAAATTTTGTTGCGTTTCACCTGAAAGCAGGTATCATATCACTTCATTATTTTGTGCACATGATGGCATCATCATGTTCAGCACTCAAAAACTTGTCAAGAAAGATTGGATCAAACAATTGCAACCTACGACCATGGTTTTTAAATTCTCAGTAGAATGAGAAATATATCATGTTCAAAGTAATAAATTATGTTTTAAGTTGAAGTTAAGGGGAGATGTCAGAGGGAGGTTTTCCACCCAGAGAGTGGTTGGTGCATGGAATGCGCTGCCTGGGATGGTGGTGGAGGCAGATACGTTGGATGGGTTCAAAAGATTGTTGGATAGGCATATGGAGGAAATTGGGATGGAGGGATGTGTGGGAGGAAGGGGTTAGATAGTGTTAGGTGTGGGTTGATGGATGGCACAACATGGTGGGCCAAAGGGCCTGTATCGTTTTATGTTCTATGTAAGTTTGAAGGGTCTGATGGCCTACTCCTGATCCTATTTTCTTGTGTCCTCTCTGAATACCACATGCCTACTCTCTCCCAGTACTTCTCTGATACTATAAATCAATTAAATTAGATTGACTAATGACACAGAAATATTGGATTCACATATAGCTGTATGTTTGTACAAAGTTAATTGGGGATGTAGATATTTGTCATTCGTATAGCTTTCTTTTAAAAAAAGGGAAAGCAGTGTTATATATAATGTACATATACCTTTAAAGAATTATACCCCATGGTGCAAGACCTCTGATAAATTATTGTATTAGTCTCTGTAACTACTTGAGCATTATTCACATTCAGTAAAGAATATTTGATTCAAAGCCCCTGCACAAGATGTAGAGAGGTTAAAAGGCCAAATAGGGACATAGTGTATTAACTGAGTAGGCAAAGACTTAGCAAGTGGAAAAATGTGAAATTGTTCATTTTGGCAGCATATACAAAAAGGAAGTATATTATCTAAGTGGTGAAAGATTGCAGAGCTCCAGTATGTATAGGGATCTGAGTGTCCAAGCACTAGTATGAAAACACTGAATAGTTAGGAAAGCAAACAACAAGTTATAGTTTATTGCTAACTGAAACAAATACAAAAGTAGGGAGATTATGTATGTAAGGCATTGGCGACACCATATCCAGAGTACAAATGTCATTTCATGTCCAAGTCAAAATGTTACATGATTTGGAAGAGAACTTGTTGATGATTTAATTACTGCTGAAGTGATTCATGCTGAATGTCATTGACTCTGAGGAATTATCTTCTCCTGTTGGCTGTTTATAATCCATTGGATTTTGGTCTCCCTGGCTCCTGATCCTAATGCTCTTAACCTTCTTGATGTTAGAATTTGCTGATCTGGAAGATGCTATTAAAATAATTGTAAAGTTATCGCAGGGTATTTTATTTGTATGTGACACAAACACCGTGCATTAGTAGCAGAATGGCTGAATAACAAGTTTAAAAATTTAATCATGAAACAGACCATTCTTTCCCTAATGGCATAGCACTCATAAATACAAATGTAGCTGGAATAATTCATGGGAGGGGAATATTCTTTCACATTCTTACCTTCCGCAGTGTAGATGGTGGAGAGATTGAGAAGAAGATCTTAAAGATGCTAAACATATATTAATCCAACAATTGTTGGATTGAAAACATTTTCCTGAGGAACCTCTGGAGTCACGTAGCTTGCACTAATCATAACCATCCTTCTTTGTTGTCAGGTATAGCCCCAGCCAATGAACAAATTCCCACAAGCCCCACTTTGGCTTGAGCTCCTGGTTCCATCCTCAGCTCATGGCTTCCATGATGCCATATACAATCAAAATCACTACTCCTCTGGCAATCATGTCTTGCATTCAAGCTTATATCAAGTCTGAGATGAAATCTGGAACATTAATTCCAGTAGAATCCAAAGTGACCATCAGCAAATGGGAATTAGGTATTAATGGTAGCTAATGATGTCTCCACCACGTTTGCTGATGAATGAATGAATGAATGAATGGATGGAGGATGAGAAAGTGCTGAATGGTCAGGTTAGATTTGTCCTAATTTTATAGATTGGACATACTTGGGCTATATTGCATATTGCCATTTAGATGTCAGTGAAACAGTTGAACTGCAATAGCTCCAGAGACGAGTAAATCCAGTCCTAATTCTACAGATTCCAAATCCACAAACAGGTTGCTATTAGGCCAGACAGATTTTATTTTCGACAAGCCTTTCTGTTGCTCACAAGAGGTCATATTTCAAATAAAACCTGACATTTGTCAAATAGAACGGCCTCCTGCCTGTGGTTGTTACCCACCAACCACAAAATGACAAATCTGGAAATACATCAATTGTATTGTAACATTTCAACATTATAACTATGTAAATATTTATTACAATGGACATCACTTTCAGCTCTCCATAGTTTGATGTTACTTTTTAAGGGCTCTCTCTCAATGAAAACCAGCAGTGCTACATTGGAGGAAGCCACCATTGTAGCACACTCAACCTTTCATGACGTTCCAGGTCATTTAATCATTCACAGCTGTGTGAAGTAATAAATCGCTCAGCCGTGTAAAATAATGAACAACTGAGTTGTAATAGAAAAGCTGAAAGCATGCTGTTCGATTCCTCTCTGTACACAAATCATTATCTGGCGAAAAGTACTCCAATTATTTCTAAATAACAACATGTAGTAACAAGGTTCTTTAAGATGGATAACATTGTGCCTCTCTTTTTTTTCCAAAATCCCATATCTCTGAATCAATGTGGGGCATGTATTTAATGGGTTTTGGATTAAGTGATCCTACAAGTGTTCAAAAGATTAAAGAGAGATAAATTATAATGATGTAAAACATTTTTTTAAAATTTTCATTTTATTCTCATCTCCATATTCAAAATAAATGCATGAGGAAAGTACTCCAGTCTTAAGTTCTTCAAAAGAGATGTTCAAGGACATGTACTTCATGAATTACTTGCCTGATGACAGCATAACTGAAACAATAAACTTTCCTAAATACTGGACCACGAGTACAAGAAAAGTTCATTCATTGGTTTCTTTCCCATCAGCTGATCCCAATAAGGGTACAGATAACAATTGACAGAGCTCAGGACTGGATAGGGAAAATCATCCAGAACACTCACAATCCAACGACCTTCCAGCAACCAATCTATTGATATCAGATGAAGGGTGGTTGAGTTTTGCAAATTTCAAAGGAAACCACTTGGGCAATTTATACTAATGGCGCTATAATGCAAATCATCCAGTTTCAGGAGAGGGAGAGCAGCAATAGTGAGGATTCCCAGGTACTAATCCATGACATTCCAGACTGGGATTTCAACATAACGAATTTCAATACACTTCAAACACATTATACGAATCCCAATTTAAGAGCTAAAAACAGATAAATTTCGGGCTATGAAATAAAATCTGAAGTCAATCCAACTTGTATTAAGTGAGCCTCTCAGGAAAAAGTATGACAAAATTTTGTACTCAGTTCAAGAAGAAAGGATTCAGTCGGAGGCTAGTTCTGAACTGGCATAAAATATATGAGGGCCGAATTGGCGACAGCATTTTGGAAAATTAGGATAACGTTTACTAGCAGATAAACCATGGCAAATGGTTAAAAAAATGTATATTTCTCAGCAAAGTTTCTGTGCTGTACAAGTCTATGACATTTGAAACAAAACTCCACAGGGAAAGTTACACAATAATGGCTAATGGAAGCAAGTAAGTGTAGTATTATACAACACAAGAAAATAGGAACAGGAGTACGCTGTCAGGCTATTCAAACCTGCCCCACCATTTAATATTATCATGGCTGATCTATGCTGGCCTTAACTCCTCTTCTGTGCCATTTCTCTATACCTGCTATTCCTCGATCTATCAAATATTTATCACCTCCACTTTAAATACTTTTAATGATCCCATTTCCATCACCCACTGTGAGAAGAAATTTCTACACACCTCAGTTACAAATGACCAGCCCCTTATCTAGTAGTTTGGTCCCCTTGTTCTTGACTCTCCCACCAATGAAAACATCCCAACATCTAGCTTGACAAGCCCCCTTAAGATCTTGTTTGAATAAGGTCACCCCTCACTGGTCTGTATTCCTTGGAGTTCAGATGAAACTATTTAGTCTCCCTCTGTAGGGCAACTCTCTCAACCCAGGAAGTGGCCTGGTGAATCTCCTTCGTACTGCATCCTTATTAGACCAGTTGTTTGAATATAAGCTGCTCTTCCTCTATTGACTTGTCTCTTTGCCTGTCCGTCTTAGACAATTCCTCCCTCATACCATTATAATTGCCCTTATATAAATTGAAGACACTGGTTATGGACCTATGGACCTCAAACTGCATTTGGAATTTGATCACATTGTGGTCATTACCCACTCAAGGATCTTTAACCAGAAGATCAAACCTAAAATAGCACATTCCTGAGTAGGCTCTGCAATGCACTGCTCTAACACGTAATCCCTGACGCATTCCACAAATCCTTCTTCTATGATACACTTGATAATTTGGTTCATCCAGTCAACATGTAGATTGAGGTCTCCCATGGCATAGATAAATGTTGCAAAGAAGAGTAGAAAACAGAGAGCAATGAATGACAAAAAAAGATAAGAGGGGGGGAAGATAGAATTCAACAGTAAACTTAAGAAATAAATGTGTTTCTACAGCTGCGTAAGAAAATGAGAATGACAAAATGTTAATCCTCAGAAATCAAGAACTGGCTTGAGGCACTGAACAATTACTGTTTAAATCTTCACAGAAGATGATGATAAACTTACCAGTAATAACGCAGATAGATACAAAGGTTTAATGAAAATGAGATGCTTAATGCAATTAATATTACTGAAGAAAAAATACAGGAGAAATCAAGGGAACTAAAAGTCGACAACTCCCTTAGACTTTAGAGCCTTCAGCCTCAGGCTCTAAAAGAGTGCTTGCAGCAGCGATGACCTTCCATATTTTGTAACAGCCACAGTAGATTACAACATTGCAAATGCAAAACCACTATTTGAGAATGGAGAGAGAGAAAAAAAATAGAGTAGTAGAGACCAGTTGGTCTGAGGTCAGTAGCAGAATAAATGCTGCATTCTAAATATGATTTAATGAAGACACCAATATAGCTGGCAAAAGAGTTAATGAGGCATAAACTAATGTAATAAAACTGGATTTTTTTTTAAAAGCATTACACAAAAAGATTGCTACATAAAATAATGCTGGGATAAAATATCAGCATAGCTAGGGAGGGGAATGGTTAAAATTGAGAAAATAGCAAGAATAAACTGTTTTCAACGTGGCAGCTTGCTAGTAGTGAGGTGTTATGAATTCTGTGATATCAGTTTACAAACTATAACCAATGGATGAAAGGACCAAGTGCAATGATACAAAGCTAGGCGGAAACACAAGCTATGAGGACACAAAGAATCTCCAAAAAGTATTTGGATGGGTTAACTGAGTTGATAAGGTGATGGCAGATGAGTAAAATAAAAGGAAATGCAAGGTTGGGTAGGACAAAGAAAACAATAAATTAATCACTCAATGTTATGAAACTGGCAAATGTTAGGGTCCAGTGTATCTAGGCAAGTTGGTTCATGAAATATGAAAGTTAACATACAGGTAAAGTGAGCAATTACGTAGTATGTTGCCCTTCAATGCATGGGATTTTCAGCATAAGAGGAAGATGATTTTGTTGTAACTGTTTTAGAATCTGGCGACTCCATGCCTGAAGTGCTGAGTGCAGTTTCAATCTCCATGCCCAAGGAGGTATTTGCCTTGGAGGCAGTGGAACTTAGATTCAACTGAAGGGGGAGCTGTCCATGACAAGGGATTGAGTAAGCTTGGCTTCTACACATTTACTGACAGAAGACCTCATTGAAACATACAAGTTTCTGACAGGGAGTCTGAGGATGAATGTGGAGAGACTGTTCCATCAAGCCAGAGAGGCTCAAACTGGGGGGGGGGGGG
>JARFYF010000036.1:15435003-15446625 GCA_030265395.1 Rhina ancylostomus | reverse complement strand
TCCGACCTCTCACTGAACCAGACAACATACAGGAACAAGTGAATGATATGATTTAACAAGCAACAACACCGGTACTTTCTATAATAACCCACTTTACATAAAATGTATTAAGTGGTTCGGTTGAACTAGAATAATTAATATATACCCTTTATAAAGATAAAAATATCAGTGACCAATGAATAACCTACTAAATGGTTGATTTAAATCTTTTTAGGTTGAAAATATTTAGTTTATATTACATCTAAGGCATTGTTAGAATTCATAACACAGTCAAGAGAAAAGGATTTAGAAACATAGCAACAGCAAAACTAGAGAGAACTCTGCAAACACAATTTTGCTACTATAATTTTGGCCAAACACATAAAATCAGAAAGATCACTTTGGAACAAAACGAAGTGTCAGCATCATGCTGCACATATCAACGACTGCGGAGAGACAGGAGGAGATATTGTTTCAAATGTCATAGTCTTATGCAACACAGAAACACGCCCTTCGGCCCAACTTGTCAGTAGGCAACCAAGTTGCCTACTTGAGCTAGTCCCATTTCCCCACATTTTGCCTGTATCCCTCTAAACCTTTCCTTTCCATGTACCTGTCTAAAGTGTTTTAAATGTTATAATTGTACCCACAAATGTTTTAACTGGCAGGATGACCCCTCTGCCATCTATGTCATTACAGTTGGCTCCAACAGCAGCATAATAGACCGACAAAACGATAGAAGATGCCAATTGTGCATCCATCTGCTTTTAGTATTCTGAAAATGTAATTTCTGTTAATTATATACATTGATAAAGAGTCACCCAAGGTAGAAATCCATTCCATGCAAAGACATGTGTTTGGAAAGGTACTGAGTGATAGACATACAGCAGCTTGCTGAAGGATTTTTGGTGGCTTCACACATTTTGACAGTGCTTTCGTTCCCATGACTGCACCTATAATTTGTGAATAATTTTCAGGAGCCCTGTCCAACAAAGGAAACAAGTTGTACTGCTTGAGGTCCTCCCGACATATCTTAAAGCAATGGTGTTCTTCTGCAACACTACTGGTAGCCAATGGACTGTTGGAACGGAGGGAGTAGAGAATGAAAGGGATAGCCATGGGAGTGGACACCCCACCTCTTTGATGCTGACACTGAGATTGTGGGAGAAGGACCAGATAGAGAGGGGATTGACATACTTGGGAATCCTTCCAAAAAAAATGCCTTCACGTGAATAATTAGCAGAAATGTTGCAGCTCCAAAGTGCAGTCCAAATAACTCTATCAATAACTGCTTCAACAAACGACCATAGATACATAAATGGTGTATTCTACAAGTAGCTCAGGAGTGGGTCTCTAACCTTCTGTTAAGACATGCCTTCCTTTTTGTCTCATTGTGATAGATGCATTGTCCATTGCGTCTGCAGATGCACCAAATATACCTTAAATGATGATTTGATGTTACCACTGCATACACAGTGTGTCCCAGGCACAAAACACATCAGTTACAGGAATGAATTTCTACCCCATTGTCTCCAAATAACTAAATGACAAACTGCTTTTTCATTCTGGAAGGAAACAACATGTGCATCATCGCATGTCATTCATTGTCATACCATCATATAATTCAGTAAATCACATAGATACAACAAAAAAAAACATGTTAACCAAAGTCTCCTTCTAGTCAATGTTTTCATTTACATGGCAAGATTTACTTAATAGTAAGCAGTCCAAAGTAGTATGAAAGACATGAAGTTGAGAAAGTCACTTCTTTTTGTTTGACAGGGAACAGAGAAAACAAACCTTACCAGATGCTACAACAGTACTGGCCCACAATGTGTTCTCAATGCTTAAACTCTCATTAATTGGTGGGTCACTGTCCTCCTGAAAAATGCAAAGAAATTATTTTACCTTATATAACTGCAACACCTTAATGGGATGCAGTTGTTTACTTGCATGTAAAATTGTAATTACCACACCAATCAGCAAATTAAAAATATCTGAAGTGTGAATATGTGCATTTCTCACGCCACCCATGTGATTGCATCATTCTCCTCATTTGAGAGTCAAGGTGACTGTTCTTTGTTTCCAATGTAACCCCAAATCTCCATCATTAACACAATCAGTTGCATATGTCATTCCATCAGGGCCACCAAATTAGTGACAACTCTCCTTTGCCCTTGGCTCAGATACAAAACCTGTAATCCACAGCCGCCTGATGCTCATGCATGAACTATCACCAGTCAAAAGAAGCATTGTAGGTTAACTGATTTAACAGAGCAATATACTAGGAAGTACTCTGTCTCTTTAGGAGAGGAATAGGGAGGGAATTGTTATAGAAATCACAGAATCTTCACAATATTTTTTTTATTTAAAGAGACAGATCCAAAATGAAACTATTTTCTCCCAGTCAGTAAAACCAACTCACCCGAGTGAAAGTCCCCACAAAACTGTGAATATCAAGATTTGGTTCTTCTGCATAAACATAAGATCGTATTTGTAGCAAATCCTTTGGTGAAAAGAAAGAGTAAGAAGTCAACAACCTTGTTGCATCAACAGCTGACACAGATTCATCAGTATCCGGTCCCAAATCCCAGCAAAAGGAACCTACTTCTTGGCACACAGATTCTGATCAACAATCAGTTCCTTAACTATGTATTCACAATAAATTATCATAATATTTGTCAACGTTTGTTGAAAACGAAGGTGACCCAGTTTGGCAATGCCAATGCTCACTGTGTACACACAGCCAGTATGTAAAGTGTAACTTACGGGCAGTGATATTACTTCTTTGATCAAGAGATGCAAATCACTTCTCTTCACGGATTCACATCCTTTACATGAATGGGTCAATTCACACAGTTCAATGACTATTTTTAGAAACACACGACGCACAAACCCTTTGTCCGTATCCTCCCAAGCTTTCCAAACTTTGTAAAGGTGAATCAAGAAAACACTTGGCCCAGACCCAGATTATTTAATTGCTTTATTGTATCATGAAGGAACATAAAGACCATCAGCTAATGTTCAGACTTACTAATCATTGCAAATTGCATTTGTTGTAATAACACAGATAATGAAACAAGGCATTAGCCACTCCGAACAAATAACATCCAGGTCCCCTCCGATTATGACTGATTATATTTTTCCATGACAAAATGTCTCAGTTTGAGCCACACAATGTGAGCATCAGAATCCTACCAACTCCCAAATTGAGCTTTAGCTCCTAATCCCCTCCATCACAAAAATTTCTTCTTCCATCTCTGCAGCTCCATTCACTTCAGCCCACCTACTACTGAAACGCACATCTGTGCCTTGCAATTTTAAGATTCAACTCTTCAACTGGCTGCCCACATTATCTTTCCCCTGGTCTCAATTATCCATCCTTCTTGACCCAACTAGTGTTTACTAGATCCTTGGCCTCCAACTTCAATGCAGAATTAAAATTCTCATACTCATATTTATAGTCCTGCATACATCGCCACACCAACCCTCCAGAAAACGCCATTCCTCCGACTCTTGAGCATTTCTCCTCTCTTCACACATCATGAGTGGCCAGGCTTTAGAGGCCGAGTCCCCTCAGTTTGTAGTTTTGTCTTTAGCCCCCTCCACTCCCACCTTTTAAGACCCTTCTTAAAACTTATGCATCCAGCTAGCGTTTGTCATCCTCCTTAAGTGTCAATCCTTGGTAAGTGCTTTTGTTTAATATGTTATCAAACTCAGATGCCCCTTCAAAACAGACTTTAGTTATTAATGAACATACCAATGAACTTCCAAAACACTTACTCATGCATGTGCACTGACCCACACACCTGGATGTGTACCCCCAGCCACATTAGGACGGGTCAATAACGATAGATACACTTCTTGATTTTCCACCTCCTTACTCAAAGGTGCTCAGACAAATGATGACAATCCTGCAGCTGCCTCAGCTGAGATCAGGCACTCGGTAGAAGCTGGAGTTCAATTTTGTTTGGTAACTACTATTGTTAATTCATCAGGGAAAGGCTGACCAGTCAGTCAATCAGTCAAAGAAAAATTAGAAATAATTTTCCCAGCATTGTAGGCTTTAAGAGTTTCAAAATTGCTAAGTTATAATGGGAGCTTTAAATCAGCAGTGGTAAAAGAGCTACTAGTGTACTAGTAACACGTCTGTGGGAGACACAATGATGCAGCCACTCGAGCTACTCCCTCACTGATTCAGCAACCTGGGGCTCGATACTGACTGAACGATGCTGTCTACGTGGAGTTTCCACGTTTTCCATGACTGCGTGGGTTTCCTCTGGGTGCTCTGGTTTCCTACCCCATCCCAAAGATGCCCGTGTCAATTGATTAATTTGCCACTGTCAATTGCCCCAAGTGTGTAGGCGAGTGATAGAATCTGGGGGTGAAGGTTTGGTGGGTGGGTGGGTACAACTAGTGGAAAGAATAAAGTGGCATTAGTGTAAATGGATGACTCAGGATAACTGTCACACTCCTGGAAACAGACCATTCATCCCACTGAGTCTGTGCTGGCCAAGCACCCATTTACACTAATGTCATATTATTGTTTGATGGTCAGTGCAGACTCGGTGGGCTGAAGGGCCTGTTTCCATGATGTACAATTCTATGACTCACTGCAAAAGTAAGGAAAAAAACTAGCAACTTTAAGAAGTTTAAAAAAAACTGGAATTATTCGGAACTTCCAGCTGTTTCTACAATACTCACGGCTGCAATGGGTAGCCTCTGGGTACAGCCAACAGGCAGACGCATCTTCCAATCAGTCTCACCATCCAGCTGATCCGTGCGGATAAAACAGGAACCTGAAACACAGAACGTAGTCTCGCATATTCAAGCCGCGGTTGGAGAACATGGCTATGTTTGCTTCAATATTGAGCAACGAATGGCTTCAAAATGAAGCCGAGGAATACTGAAATGCTCTATTCTCAAGCTTCAAGCGTTGCAGGCTGACCAGCAGAGAACAGCAGAGGGGTGGGGGGGGATTTCTTGCTGTTCCAAACCAACATTCCGACAAAAGGAATTATACAACTTCCACCCAAGAGTGGAAATACACAAGATACACCAAGACAGACTGGCATGGTGTACAGGTGAGAACGTGGCCAATGCTATGTTTACAATACAACCTTACTGGGAAGAAATTTACATAACCATATCAGTAAGAAGTCCAAGTTATTTTCACTGTCATTTCCACCTTTAAACTATAGCTTTTAGCTTTGAGAAGAGCTGCTAATGCAACCCAGATCCACCTGCAACACAGGTCCTACATCAATGTCAACTAAAACACTACCAACATTAAATTTTAATGGCCCCCTCTTCCAGAAATGAAATAATATATTCCTTCTCCTATTGGCCACTATAGTCCCTTCAGGAATACTCATTAATTTTTTTTTAGAAGATATAACTTATGACAGGTGCTGCCCAATCAATTTCACTCCTGAAGTTCAATGAACAAAGATAACTTACAACACCAGACTGCATTACAAGCACAGTGCCATCTGTGGTCATGTTATTTTTTCAAATCAGTAAGATTGTAATAAAGCCAAACAATTTTGCATTAACTGTACCACCTATTGTTTAACAGACACTCTGCTCAATGACACAGCAGTGCACTTCAACTAGCTGGCTTTTTAAGGGCTTTGAAGTGTGTGGCTGAACCGAGATCAGCTGCTGATGGGATCACTGGAGGTCAGGACATGCTGCTTTTGGCATGCCCCTCTGCAGCTGGCTGGGTTGAAGTTGCTGGAAGGGGGAGGGATCAGGCTACAGATGAGGAACATTGTTGACCAGCTGTTTTGGTTCTATTACAGGTATGGGTGGAGTAACAAACACAGCATTGAATCAGCAATTGAGGCAACAGGTCAGTGAGCAAGTGACAGCTGAACTAGTCCACCAGCATTAAACAACTGAATTAAGCATAGGAAAGTGTAATAGTTCAGATTTCTGCAGGCCTGAAATTATCTTGGACTTTCCTTGGTCTAAAGGGCTTGAACATTCTAAGTAACGATCCTTGGCAGGAGATGTCTTTTTTTTTACAGTAGTTGTCTGCCACTCTGGTCTGTTATTAGTAATAACTTCTGCAGCACTCAGCTAATGAAAATCATGTAGCTTCATTGAACAATGAAAAAGATACATAAAAACACTAACTGCAATAACAAAAAATAAACTTTTTGCATAAATAGGACAATCTTGAAACCATTACCAATGTCGCAATTAAATAATTGTTACTTCTCTATACTAATTAGGAATTTAGTGAGTGAGGCACTTACCTCCTTTGTCCGATGTTCGGAGGAAGATCATGTCAGCAGGTACCCTCTGATTCTATAAGAAATAAAAAGGAAACAAGATACTAAGCTTGACAGAGATTGTGAATAAGCCCAAGCACTAATACTGCAAGTTCATCAAATGGCAATGCTTTATTACGAGAGTAAATCTTTCCATTTTCTCCCTGCTTGGGAAACTTCTACATATCTTTCCTCCTCTAGAGAAAGGGACTACAGCCTGTTTGGTCTTTCTGATAATTATACATTCTTAGTTCTGGAACAACATTGATACCTTTCGGTACTTTTTCTTTAATAATCTGAAGACCAACCTGTGTCATTAAACTGTGGTTCAGTGTAGATCAATATAAACTCCCTTACTTGTCGATGCATTTCACACTTACCCATATTAAAATTCTTTTGCTCTTCAGACCATTGTTCTGAAAGTTTGTTAATTAATCCCTGTTTCCTTTCATAGTCTTCCTCCATTTGTTGAATCCCCATCACCTCTCCCACTTTCAGCTGCACATTCTGATATTTGGCTCTCAGTTCCAAAGTCCAAATTATTTATTTGAATAATGGGCATTAAGAATGTCTGTGGAATACATTCCACAAGCCTGAGTAACCACATTTAACCCCTGCTCTATTTGTTTTATAACTAGTTGGCAAACTATAAATGACATTTATATTCTGATTCTACATGCAAGGAGGAATCAGGAGACCATGATGTAGTACTTTGACAGATATTGCATTTAACTGCATTACTTCTGTTCATCCATTCTGTTGTTCCCTTCAAAGCATGCAATAAAGTCAATCAAATACAATCTTCCCTTTGGGATTTGTGCTGACTAATTACTACATTTCTAGATTTTGTTTTGCTATTGTGTCTTTGATAAAAGATTCCAATATATTATCACATTGACTTTACTTGCAAGAAGTTATTTTAATATCTAAATGAAGGTACAAACCTTATCAACAATAATCAAATCCCCCACTTGAATATTTGAACTCTTGACAATCACAGTACCTATGGCCACAAAAGGAAAACACACTTCAGCGCAGGGTTTGGTAGTCACAGATTATACCATAAAGAATTTAAGCTGCAGAAAGACTGAAGTTGATGATAAAAATAGACAAGACAGTGTAGCTTAATAATTAAAGTTCAATATCTATTAAGTGTTACAATGACACTTTCAGCACATTATATACAAACATATTATTCCAAGTGAACCCAAGACAAGGCTTTAGGTTTGCATCTGCTTCTGACATCACACTTTCACACTGAAGAAACCTATTACCATCATAACCATCACAATCAATTCAAACAAACTCATTGAATGATAGTTTTATATTCAACATGAAATCAACTTTAAAAATTCAAGAGGCACAGGTGCTAACTTTGAGTAACAGATCTATTAATTATTAGCTCCATCAGATGGAAATGCTTGGTTATAAGGATAAGCTGCCTCCATTTTCTCCCTAATTTAGATTCTACTATTTTTGCCCAATTTCATTCATGGACCCCTGCTAATATATTTTTGTGTCAGCCATTTTAAACCATGGAAGAGGAACTCAAGGAGAGCACTCATATCTACATGGGAAGAGACACAGTCTGCTGGAAGTGCCAGTGGTGGACACTGAATGGGGATAGGTTAGGAGCTAGTTGTGTTGTTATACTTCGTTAAGAAATAGTCACATTTGTTTGAGGCCCACATATAGTAGTCACTTGAAAACTCCAGGGAACTTTGGAGTTAAAGCCTGTTTAATATTATTTGCAGATGTTGGAGCTAGAAGAAAATAAATACATTTAATTGTACATTTTATAAAACAAGTACGTGCATATCAAAAGGCTATAGTATAATACTAAAGTTCTTTAATCATTTACAGTTTGAATAGAATTCTCCTTTACCATAGTGAAAATGCTGGCTCATTTATTTACAAAGCACAGAAATTGTAAAACAGGTATGTGTTCATTTTAGTTATACAAATGTAACACAAAAAGCATTTCTGCATTGGCAACTGACTTTTTTTTAAAATACATTTCAGTTTGAGGTGAACCTTAAGACCAGCTGCAACAATAATCTGCAATGTATTATATTTATTGCCAGAATGACAACTAGTTCAAGGAAACAATCAGCAGAATTGACAAGGGTCACCTTGTCTTTGTTTATATCTCTTGCAGAAGGTGCTTCACATCATAATTTTAAATTAGCAATAACCAGCCCAGCTTCCTGCCACTCTACATTTTGTGCTGTAGAATAGAAGCCTGTTACATCACAAAGACGGTGATTCAGGCCAAATGTTTGGACAAAACTTCTCTATAGATATAGCCAATAAACTTCAAAGCAATTTCTCTTCACCTCCCCACCCCCTTCCAATTCCCAAGAAATGTATGTACATGAACCAATTTGGCAAAATGCAGTGACAAAAATAGCAAGTGACAAAAGAGCATTATTGTATTGATGTTTATTTTCAAAGTGGCAAAATACACTTCAACCAGATCCCTCAGCTCGAATCATGCTGCAAAAGTGAGATAAATATCCTGAGAATGAGAGGATATTTTAAAAAAACAAGGATATCAGGCATATCCTGGAGCTATAATATTTTCCCTCCTGAAACAATTCTTTTTATGTGGCAAACTCAACAGCACAAAATGAAATCAGCAAGTTACTAATATTCTTTAACTTGAGGAGCATATTTTATGTTTTTTTATATATAATGGAGCTGTTGCCTAACCTTTAATGGAAAAGCAAGGGAAGGCATTGCCCTGGCATTGGTATTGATATCATGAGGCTGAGCCAACCTCAGTGCAGTCTTCAGCCTGTAGTAGGATGTGCCAGTCAGCACCATTTCATTCCTGGACAGCTCATTGCATTGAAAGACCAGCAAGTATCAAGCAGAATAGAAGGCATCCTTCACTGAATTGACAGCCTACTAGTAGAAGTTGATATTTGTATCAGTATGTGCCCCTGGGAACAACTCAAAGAGCACAGGGTCCTGTGTAATGCAGTTTGTTCAGGATGAACCTTGGCATCTCTATCCAGAACCTCTTGGCATAGAGTCCAAATTCTGCAGCACAGGCTGGGAAATGTGCCCACTGAACCATACCAGGGTAACCAGGTGCAAGTAGAATGGCCCCATTTAAACAACTAGGAGAAATTAAGTAATTTTTAAAAATTTGATTTAATTAACTTAGTTTAAATGATTTTGGTTTTCTGAGTGACAGCAAGTGAGAATGCAAGAGAAAGAGAATGGAGGCTAGAAATAGGGCTTCAGCCGTCAAGGCTGTTCTTTGACTGCATCTGGCTGCTTGTGCCCAGACAGTCCCTTTGCTGCACTATGCAACACCAAGTTCAACAGGCTCCCAGTGGAAGAATCCATGCAGAAGCTTGCCTCATGAGCAGACAACCAGCAATCTCAGGAAAGTGGAAAATCTGACCCAGTATTTATATTCTATAGCGATGATTTGGTGGGAGATTGAGCCTTATCTTACAAAGAATCTGTTTCACACCCATTCAAGGCAGCAAAAATACTACTGCACTTGAGAGGAACAGTGCAAATTAGTAAAAGCAGATTGTGCTCAGTTCTCTAACCCAACTTTGCTCTGCATTTCAGATTGGATTAGTTCCACTACATTGAGATTTCATGGCACTGTTATGGCCTTCAGTCAGGTTTAGACACCACAGCCATCTCAGAAAAAGATGAGGTCATCTCTGAATCCTGTCAGAACTGTGCATCTTTCAGAGTGTTTGCTCACTTGTTCATACATTTATTCTGTAGATCTTTTCAACATTCTTCTATTATAGAAGTAAAAGTTCAAAACTACAGCATTCAACGTTATAAGAACCTACAACAGGAACTCAAGACTCCAATTCCTACAGTGATTACAATAAAAATTATTAAAGCAACTGATTCAATGAAGCCATATCTTATGAAACTGTAAACAAAGACACAGTGACCCAGTGTTTATAGTACTTCATTTACAAGTTTCAGCAATAATTCATGTGTTTTAATCTACATTTTCTTCCAAGGAAAGCAAAATTGACCCCCATTCTCTCTAGTTTTTTGCTCTGTGGCAAAGCCAAGACCACAGAAATAAAATCACAATATATGATATATAATTTTGAGGTAGGTAGAGAATGGAGATAAAAGTCCACAATTAATTAAAAATCTTCTGTTAAGGGGCTTTGAAACAATAAATCCCAAAGCTAAGTCTGGATTTAACAGCACAGACTTTTATTGAACTGTTTTGGATATGCAAATAGGAGATGCATCATAAATCCACAGGAGTCCTCCAAATGGTGGCTCAGTTACAAAGCCTACATAGCACTGCAGAAACACATATGCTCACCCAGTACAAAAACCTTTGATTTTAAATGTTGTTCATTTTAGTTAAATCCTACTGTTTTAGCAGCTGGCAACAGGATACAAGCAAGAACAGGGCCCTAGATGCTGACCTCTGGCTGTGAGCTTGCTGTAGATCTGGGAATTCACTTCTTTGTCTCGGACATAACATCGGAGCTCCTCCACTGCCTCTCTGATGATTGTCACGGCCAAGACAAAACCCTGCAAGCCAAATATAAAAAGGAAAGCCAGTACTTTTAGTGCAGATAAACAAATTTATTATCACAATTTGCTCTCAGTAAAACAAAAGCCCTAGGAATAATTAAAGTAAGATTTACTCTCTGGTAATTGCTGCAGATCAACCCAAGATAGTAAAATACATGGTCCTGCAGCTTTGTAACAGCAGGATAGCTCGGACAGCTGTATTTTGAGGTCATTATAACAGTGCAAACTGAACACGTCGATACCGTGCCTGACCAATTGAACTCAACTTTAATGAACCATTTCATCATTCTAGTCCATGTGGTTAAATTAGTTACAGCTTGGTTAAAGTTTTGAGGTTTTTAGAAGTCAAATGCCTGAAACTGGATTGGATAAACTCCTTTTTATGCATTATAGCACAGAAAACACGATTTTGCACATTTTTAGGTATTTGTACCCTTTTACAATGAACTCCCAAGCATCAGGAAATGTGACAGGGTACTTCATTTCCCAATTAGCCTAATGCCAAAGTAATTTCCATGACATATTTTTCCCCACACATGATGACATCAATGTGTGCAGCATCCACTAATTACTTAACAACATAAATTGGATCAAAAATTATGATTTGCAAACTACATAATTAACAGACAGTTCAACAAGGTGCACATCCAAATCAAAGCAGCAATTGTAGTGGCTAGCTACACAGAATAAAGACACGGCATACTTGTTTGGAGGCCAAGAGTCGAATGAATGACTGGGGTGCGCTGCCCCTTTAATAAACAGTTCCCGCGCTGACGTCACACACAGGTCATGTGACCTCCCCGCATGCGGGCTCCACTAG
>JARFYF010000036.1:15311455-15323030 GCA_030265395.1 Rhina ancylostomus | reverse complement strand
GTCAACCTTTGGGTCAGGACCCTTCTTCATGACTGAAAATAGCCCAATATATAGGAGGGGAAAAGCAGAACAGTGATAGGTGGACAAAAGGGGAGGTGGGGTGGGCACAGGGTGGTGATAGGTTGATGCGGTTGCGAGATAGTGATAGGCAGGTGCAGGGGAGGGAAGATCCACTGGGGAATGGGTCAAAGGTAAGGAGGGAGAGAAAAAGGTGGGAAGGGGTAGGAAAAAGAGAGGGAGGCAAGGAAAGGGAAGAAAAGAAGCATGATTGGGGGTGGGGGTGGCGATTACTTAAAGTGGGACAATTTAATGTTCTTGCCGTTAGGCTTCAAGGTCTCAAGATGGAAAATGAGGTGCTATTCCTTCAGTTTGCACTTGGAATTCTCTTGACAGTGAAGGAAGCCGAGGACTGACATATCTGTAATGGAGTGGGAGGGGGAGTTGAAGTGACTGGCAATGGGGAGATGCAGATTGTGGTTACGGACGGAGCGCAGGTGTTCTGCAAAACAGTCGCCTAGTCTGCGTTTGGTCTTACCAGTGTAGAGGAGACCACACTTGGAGCACCGAATGCAGTAGATGATACTAAGCGAGGTGCAGGTGAATCTCTTTCTCACCTGAAAGGACTGTTTGGGTCCCTGGATGGAGGTGATGGAGGTGGTGTAGGGGCAGGTGTTGCCCCTATGGTGGGGGCAGTGGAAAGTTCCAGGGGTGGGAGTGGTATAGGTGTTTGTGGGAGCTTGCTCTGCAGTCACTTATTCTTTTTTACATTATTATAATAGTGCCTGAACCTCAATGGTGGTAACACACTTTTAAGCTTCTTGAAAAGGATGAAAAAGACATTTTAGAAATGCAAAGTTTTAAAAATAAAACGTTTGTATCAGTTCATGTAGGATGTATTTGTTTGAAACTTAGATAAGAAAAGTTAGATTCTTTGCAAAGAGATATGATATATAGAATATAAAAATGGTTACCATCCAGTCTCCCAAATATATATCAGTACACATTTATTGCCAATGCAACTTTTCTTCAGGACTTAAGTTTTCTGATTGTCACACATATATCCTTTGAGTTACATTTTTCCGATATGTTTGTTGATCATTTCCATTTTCTTCAACACAAACGCAAACTGGAGGAGAGTACAGAGGTAACTGAATCAGTCTTATCTGTTATACACTATTGTCCAAAGACAAAATAATTTTTGCTTAGATTAGGTCAATTTCTTGACGTAGAAAATATGGACTTGCTTTATCCACTTGTTTTATAGTCAAATTTTACTTTCAGTTATATTTAAATAACTATTATTATGCTAATCAAGTTAAAAAAAGTCGGCTCTGATCCCAGGATAAATTGATGTAATTTTCTGTAAAAACTGAGCAGGCTCTCAGACAAGTTGGTAAAAGGATTAAAATACTAACTAAGCAGCTTAGTCAAAAGGAGTATTGCAGCTACTAGAACAAGCTTGACATTCTTCTATTTGATGAATTACAAAGCCACAGCAAGGCTTATTTGTCAGTGGGGGATGATACAAAATCCTTAACTATCATCTCCCACCATTATACTGAGACTTTCATATACTTATTTATGCAGGCAAAATTCCAAAATGTGCCATTCACAGTCCTTCTGATATCTTCTGTATTACAAAGGTTTAAATAGGTTTGGAATCTAAATGAATGCATCTTTCATTATTTTCTTATATTCCAAATTTGCTTATATTACTTAATAATTATTTGTAAGTGCTCATTACTGTCCAACCACCTCATCCCAGCTGCCCAACCCCGTAGGTTTCTGACATTACCTCCAAAGAAGTTGGTCCACTTTCCTGGTGTTAACTACATGCCTAAGACTCAGTAATGGTTTGCAGACGTGTGTGTTCATTACATGCTAAAAATCTGCCCGTTGAATATGTCTAGAAAAATAGGCTTCCAGGATCTGCACCTGAAACATATAAAAATAAGGGGCTTGAAAGCCTGTTTAAAGTCTTTCTTTATGGTAAATTAGTTAATCTCAGCAGGACGATTGTAATTAGCTTCAGAGCTTTTGAAGGAAGAAATACTGTCTTAAGCTTCCTGCTTGCGATTACTAGACAAGATTTCCTGTGTTAGTCCAGGATGGACATGGACAGGCCAGGCTATGATGTTTCCATGTTTAAACAGTTCATCAGATTTCACTATCTGTATGAATAATCACCAGGCTGGCAAAGTCCCAAATGGTACCTGCTCCAGTGAGGCAAAAAGACCAGACAGGAGTTTGCTGCATCAGGAGATGAGAGAAGGAAGAGAACTTTGGATAGAATATTATACAGAATGTATTGGTTGTCCCCTGGGTGCTCCAGTTCCCTCCCACATCCTAAAGATGTGTGTTGCCAGGTTAATTGGCCACTGTAGATTGTCCCCAGTGTATGAAGGTGAATGGTGGAATCTGAGGAGAGTTGATAGGACTATGGGGAGATGTGTAGAGTTAGTGTGAAGACTTAACTGATGGTTGGCATGGACTTGGTGTGCTGGGAGGTTGTTTCTGTGTATGATTCTCTGATTCGCTAACCATAAGACAAGACAGTTACAGCTGGTAGGTTCTCTAGCTCCAACAATACTCCAGGCAATCATCTGATTTCACCAATGCACTCTCCAGAGTTAAATACAAGATAGGAATCCAGCTCAATTTTTTTTACCTCCCTCGTTTAAATAGCTAAGGCTAGTTTTAGTACCCAAACTGCTGTGCCAGTTTAGATCAAATAATTTACAGAGAGGGATTCGGGTTTGTAGGGCTTTGTAATACAGTTGGGTAGTTCCTTTATCTGTGAGACCCTCAGGCAACCCTTTCCATTCATTTGAAATTGTGCATTTTTAAGTCCATAGCCGAGCACCTATTTCTGTATTTCCACTCTAAAGCTGCCTTTGTTACTCAGATAAATGACATGCGCATGCTTCTGGTTCTCAATGAAACTGATGCCAGACACAGCTGATTTTAAGCTAGCTACGAGAAGCAATCTTTTATTTAAACTCGATCGTTCAGCATGTGGACTAAAAGTTAGCATGTTTTTTTGAGGGCAATAGCAGTTTATTACACAAAGTAAAGCTTGGCTTTGCTGAAAAATGTTCAACACCAAAATGTGAAGTGTCAAGATTAGTTCATGTTAACGTATTTGCAAACTATGCTCAGACTTGTTGAGCAATGAGGACATAATTGCACAAATATACAGAAATCTAATATTCTGGAAATAGTTGGACTGAAGTGCAAGGTGATTAAGATGTACCTGAATATGTTTGCCTACTTCTTGCTCGCAGTGCTGTGGCACATTCAGATGATTTGGTGCTAGCTGTCCTTTTCTTAAAAGATACACTTAATCTTCGTTGTCTCCATTTTGAAATTGTTGGAGGTCATAAATGCAGTTTAACTCAACAATGATCAATGTGTAAATATTCCACAGTCTATAAGTTATGGAAACCAGGAATAAGATGCTTTTTGTGCAGCCTTTATTTTGGGGATAATACTTGTTGTTCATGCTAAATTTGGTGATGTTCTGCTCCTGTGGTGGAACCTCACTCAACAGGAGTGGGGAATCATTGAACTGGGTGTGGAAGCCAATGCACTATTTCCCAAGTTCCAGAGACCATGACTGAAAAATCTGGAAGAAATCTGGAAACTGTGAAGTGGGGTTAGTTCCCCAGTCTGTGCTAGTATCCTTCTTTACACAATTGACTATGCTTTGTTATTTTAGTCATTTGGAATAATGTAATGCCTGTGTGCTGGTTTCCTGTTTTCCTTTATTTATAAGACCACCCCTTTCAGTAGGGTAGTTCTAGAATGTGGATTGTTATTTTAAAGATGTAAACATGGGAAACCATGGTCTCACGACTGAGAATGAAGAAACAATTAATAGCATTGAAAAGAAAGAGAATAACAGCACCAACCATGATGGCTTTAGAGCCATAGAATCATACATCATAAAGCAGGCTCTCTGACCCACCGAGTACATCAAGCACCCATTTACACTAATCCGATACTAATCCCATTTTATTCAACCCACAGTCCCATCAACTGCAGATTCTACCATTCACCTACACACAAGGGGTAATTTACAGTGGACTAAAAGGATGGTGCGCACTCGTTGGGCCGGAAGGGGCTGCTACCATGCTGTAAATAAAAACTTTAAAAACTTTAAAACTAAACTATCAACCTGCACATCTTTGGGACATGGGAAGAAACTGGAAAATCAGGGGAAAATCACAGCCATAGGGAAAACATACAAATTCCACACAGATAGTACCCGAGGTCAGGATTGAACCCAGGTCACTGGAGCTGTGATAGTGCCGCCATTGTGCCTCTGAACATTGCTCTGCCCCATAATCCAAATTTAGAATCTCACTCTAAATGAGGAAAATAACCTGTGACAGATCTTCCATTGTCAGGGATGTGGACTGAAATGTTAATTTCATCATTTTTGGAAGAGCAGATTAATCTCTCATATCACATTCATCCTTAACATGCTTAAATGATTACTTATGAAAAAGGAGGCAGTGTAGGGGGAGGGGGGTGGTGAGGGGTTATCCTATTCAAGTAGTGGGAGTGAAGACTGGACCAAACTGGCACACCCCCCTGTTCAAAGTTGAAGATGAGTCGACCATTTATCACCTATAAAGAATGGCTCCTTGCTAATTAGACAAAATGCTGGAGGGTGAGACTAAAAACAGTTCAGGACCTTGCAATCACTAACAACGTCAACATCAGATTAAGAGATTAAGGATTTTGTTTTGTGAAAAATGCTTACAATTTTTCTTTTCTTTCTTATTTTTGTGCCTCAGTAGCCCAAGAGCATTGGGACTGGACATAGAATTCTATTGTCACCTTGGCTAGGGTCAGTAAACGTGGTTAACAAGTCTGAAACTTTCCTAGCCTGCAAAACTCAGTGTGGTAAAAATCTCCCAGTGTAGCAGAATAATTTTATTTAAACTTGTTTACTAACATATGTAATGGAAATAAAATATACTGCAGATGCAGGAAATCTGACACAGAAAAAGTAAGTGCACTCAGCAGATCAGGCAGCATCTGTGGAAAGAGAAGCAGAATTAGTGGTTCAGGCATGTTCTTCCTGCCACTGAGATTGGTGAACATCGAGGGCCATTCTCACTGGAATAATAACTGAACTGGAGGGTTGAGGCCTACAGGGGTCAAGAATGAGCAACCTAACCGGGTTTGTGGCTGTGGAATCTGAAACATTTGTTTCTTGCAGGCAGTGTCTTTAGTTCATGTTCCTACCCTTCTTCATTTACGCATTTTGCCCTTGCTTGTGGTTGTGGCCAACCCCAGCCCAGTTATTCCTTCTCGAGTGCATATTTGACATCTCCTAACACCTGCTGTGTGTCTGACCACTGCCAAGTCTTTTGCTTTATCTTCTAATGCCTAATGCTCCCATTGCCTGATCCAAGATACTCAGAGCTCCATTCCCTGATGTCTGATGTTTGATACCCTCTGCCATGAGTGTCTCC
Source organism: Rhina ancylostomus (assembly GCA_030265395.1). Lineage (NCBI taxonomy): Eukaryota > Metazoa > Chordata > Chondrichthyes > Rhinopristiformes > Rhinidae > Rhina > Rhina ancylostomus. Next base: position 15,317,544 of record JARFYF010000036.1, on the reverse strand, counting down.
TTCCACTGATACTTCTGCCTAACCTTGTCCCTGGATGGATCTTTGTGAACCCCCAGCTTTGACTTTCATATATTTCTCTACCTCCAACTACAACTCTGAACTCACCCCAAACCAAACCAATCTGCAGTGGTGCAACTAGCAGAAGAAAGTCCTTTTATCCACGCTGAGTGAATAAGGGCTGCTCTCTTACACACATTATCTCACGTATAATGAAATTTCATTGCTCTGGCACACATGCAAAACCAGTTAAGGCACCCTCCCCCACCTGATGCAGTGATGCTTTAATGTACCTTTCCCTTCCTGAAGAATTTCTAGCCTAGTTAATCTCTGATTATTAAAATTCAATGGATGAAGAATCTCCTTGATTTATTCAGCAACTACACTTGTCTCTGAAGTCTGCCTGAATTTTCTCTTTTTCCTGCTACCACTTCTGTGGTTTGTGAATATATATATTATATTATAAACTCTTACAAAATGTTCAACATACAGAAGCTGGTGTCATCAGTTAAACTGCAAACTGGGTTGGCTTCATTTAACGCACTTCTTGCATCAGATTATAACCAAAGCTGTAAATGTTGGTACTAATTGAAATAATGTAAAATACCCTCATAGGTAAAAATCAAACAACACATAAAGTTTTATATATTTGCTTGCAATATTCTGGGAATTAATTTAACAAATGGCAATATATTAAATACAAACTTGATCTTCTGTGCTTCTTGCTTGTACCATGTTGGAAGCCACCATTTTGAGCATAATTTAATTAATGACATTGTTCAACAAGGTCAAACAAAATGGATCTACTTTCTTCTGCATGTACAATGATGTTTCACAAAGCCATTCCTTTGCTTTACTCTTCTTCTCCCTACCCCCACATCCACAGATACACATTCACTGGCACACACATGCAGACTTATCGGTACATAACCACACTAATGGAAATATATATAAATATCTGGGCCAGCCATATTTTGGTCTGTAAAGTGGGAAGTAAATTATGGATGTTGTTGAAAATTGAAAAAAAAGTTTCAGGATTGAATAGACATTCTTATTGAACAAGCTGTCAAATTTTGTTATTTATTGAAACAGTAATTTATCCCTCATTAATTTTAGTTATGTGATCCTTTATCTGCTTTTTTTGAAACAGTCCCAGAACCTTTATATTGAGAGGCAGAATGTTGGCCATTGAATAGCAATCAATAAAAAGCATTTTCTTTTAAAATCAGCAGAGGTTCTTGATAACGAATTTTTGATTTGGTGTATGAATGAATCTACTGCGCAGTGGGTCAAAGTAGACGAAATTGTGATGGAGTTAATCAGATCCAACTATATGTTTGGCTGCTCAGAATTTGAGCAGAATCTATCTCCTGCTTAAGTTAACTTTACACATGAATGCAGTTAGACATGAATTGAGAGAGCAGATACTAAGTGGCTGATAGAGGGCTTCAGGTGAAAGATGAAGTCAGATTTGGGTTATTAATCTGTACATAGTAGATAATAAAAGTATATTCTGAAGACCAATTTCCAACAACATTAGTTTTGCAAATTTTTACCAGACTGGAGACTCTGTGCCTTCTATACCATGTGGTTTTGGTGTGGAATGTATTTGATATATATCTTATTGTAAGGTACTTGCGAAGCACTTTACTTTTATTCTACCATACAAATATTATTCAAAAAATCAGATTTCAGAGATGAACAACTTAACCCTCTTCCAACTATTTAACTGAATTGTAGTCTCCAAAAAACAAAGATTATTGTATGACTTGGATAAACTGTATACACCATGTCTCCCCTATGCTCTTTTTCAAGCACAAGAGTCATTTTTGTGGTTTAATGTCAGGGAGCTGATTACTCGCCCTCTTTATTCTCTGCTAGCATCAAGAAATCTTGATTAAACAAAAAGACAAGAAAGGCAGAGGGAATGATAAGCAAGCTGCAGACAGGATTGTTAGCTGGTTTATACATACCAAAGGCTGAGCAAAGTGGAAAATTGCAATCTCTCTTTATTTGCTAGCTTCACCACCCCTGCTGCATCTTATCCAACATTTGTATCAAGTCTTGGAATGAAGTATTGATTTTTGAGGACTTTTGTGGAATGAGAAGACAAGGAAATTACTTGTAGGTGAATGGAAAAAAAACTTTTTTGGGGACAGTTGTGTCCTCTGACTATTGCTTCCTGTCATTTGTAGTTTTGTTGATGGCCTTGTGTGCTCGAATTAGTTCAGACAGGAAACTGGAGGAAAATAAATATCAGATGTTGAAAGAAAGAAAGGATGAAAGAAAGAAAGAAACAATGAAAGAAGAAAGAGTTAAAACAGATGCAAGACAAATTACTGCCTCTCCTCCACAAGTTAATTTTGTGGGTAGTAAATGTTATACATTTCCTAAAAAAGTGTATCTTTTGAGACAATGTTAATATTCTATTGTTAAAAAGCATCATAAAACCAAGGAGATCCTCTTGTGGATCTGTGTAATCCAAGATATGTGTTGGTTATTGGCTGTGATGCAAAGGCAAATACTTCTGGTAAATATCATAACATGATTGTGTAGCAACTTGAATGTGAATGTAGCAGTTAATAAGTATCTCTTATTTAATTTTGCAAACATATAATTGTGTTCTTCTAATATAACAATAAAACTGACAACCTTTTCAAAAATATTTAGTAAATTCTTTCAAACATTTCTGTGTCAATGCAAGACAATAACATCTTTCTGTATTTTCAGTGAATGATCACTGTCTGTTTTGGTTATATTATGCCATGCTTTTAAAATACAATTCATGCTGTTATCTGGAGAGGTCTGGTATATTTTTAAACAGCCAGGTACCACCTGGAAAAATCTTGAATCTGTTCCATCTGCACAGAAACCTTCACTGGAATGAGCGGATTGCACTGTAAAAGATATGTATAATTTATTTTGGTGTATTCAGCAGCTAGGCACAGATATACTGGTGGAAAATCAACACAACAGCGGTAATAACAGCCCGTATTGATGTACCATCAGTAGCTAAATATCCCAAAGCGCTTAGCAGGAGTGTTATCAAACGAAGTTAGACTTCAGGCTACACAAAAGGATATGAACAGAGCATATTCAATGAGCATTTTAGAGGGAAAAAAATGACAGGTGAGGAAGCTGAGGGGAGGGAATTCCGAATCTTGGGGCTTTGGCAAGCAGAAGTATGACCAAGTATGGTGGAACGTTCACAAACCAGAATTGGAGCCTCGATGTTACAGATGATTGCAGGCTATGGAAGATGATGGAAATGGAGGGAACCAAAGAATTGCAAACAAGGATGAGAATTTTAATTTCAAGGAGGTTTCATTTTTCAAAAGTATACTTAATTAATAAAATATGCAAGTTATAATAAAGTACATTCAAATGTTGTAATTCATAGAACAAAAACATTATTCAATTCACCTACAATATTTGCATTATATCAGCATTTCATCTATTTTTCTTTACCTTGTATTCCAAAAGTGATGTCTGAGGGACTATTAGGAGACACAAAAGACTGAAGATGCTGTAATCTGAAGTGAGAAACAAACCAAAACATTGATATCCCTCTGCCTGACCCACTGAGTTCCTCCAGCAACTTGCCTTTTGCTCTGAGAGACTATTACACAGGTTCCAGTCCCTCAGTATATAATGGCAGGAAGACTGATACTGTGGCCATTCTCACAGAAGGTGGTGCATCTCTGGAATTCTCTACTCCAAGGATTGTGGAAATCATTGGGGGGTAGTTAGAAAGGAAGTAGATAAATACTTGAAAGACTGGGGAATTGGGGGAGCTGGAGAACTGGCACAAAAGAGATGAGGGTAAGGCAGGTTTGAAGGGCTGAGTGGTTTACAACCGCTCCTATTTTCTCATATTTTTATATTCTCCATGGAACCTTTGCAGCAGCTGCAACAAGCTTCAGTGCATTCACCAGTATGTCATCCTGGAGCTTGGAATATGTTGCTTTATGGACAGTTGCTTGCCCTGGAAGACCAGAGAGCTTCAGGCAGACCAGAGGTCATTTCTCACCAAGAACACAACCTTCCAGCAACAGTTGATGTTTGCTGGCAACAACCTGTAGGTCATAGACATTTGTTTTATGTCACAGTATGGGAATAACCTTGGCAAAGCCCAGAGCATCCCTTTGCAGACCTTCTTGGCAAATGCACATTCCAGAGGGAGATGAACGATAGTCTCATCCCTACCACAGCCACCAAGACAGCCACGGGCCATGACACTGCACTCCCCTATCACAAAGCATCTGATAACAAGGTCTCTTCCCACCATGAACAAGGAAGGTCTTGGTGCTTGTCTGAAAGTTCTGGCGATGAGGCATTCTGCCAAATGAATTTGAGAGGCTGCTTTGGAATCTTTGTGCCTTTGATTTTAAAATTAAGGAGTTGGTTAATTGGGAGCCAATGCAGTTCAGTGAGCACAGCATTGCACGTGGAATTAAGTCCAGAGGGAACAGATTTTATCCATCAGCATGACTGAACTTAAAGCACTAAAGATGTTTTAAATATTTTTGACTACTATTTTGTTTTAGCAGATATGCATAAATTATTCAAAATTTCAGAAGTTAAATCTGAAGATGCAATTACTATATATAGAGAATATTTTAAAATCTGCCTGTAATGGAAAGACTCTTTTAATGGAGCTTACTCCCGAATCTGTTAAAAAAAAAGCTTGTTATAATGGGAACATTGTAATACTGAAGGTTGTTATAATGATGTTCTACTTTATTCTGTAATTTACTCAAAAGCAAAAATAAACTAAAACATGTGGAGCAGCAAAATACAACCTCATGTAGAATTTAAATGTGTGTAATTTGGGCAGCAAACATCCATGGCATATTGTGCGTCTTTAGAAAGAAACTGCTACTTAACTGGAAATGACAGATAATTGTAGATAATTGTGTTCAGTTACAAAAATGAATACACCAGAGTGTAAATAGAAAATGTTTCAGTTTTTTTCTCCCCCATTTTCCTTGTATTCAAAGCAAACCTTGCCGAATCTATATTTTTAAATCATGCCTGTAAGAGACAACAAAAGAGAGCTGTATCTTATGAAAATGTTGTGGACTTAACAAAACCTTTGCACTGGTCAAAGTATCTCAATAAAGCGAGATACACACTAAAGATAAAACTTGTTATACCACTGATATGTCAAACTTAATTTAATTTAGATCAAATAAATCTCATTTAAGTCTTCACAATATTTAATGGGATCATCTGCAAAAAAACTCTTCAAATATTTCCTATTGAAAATGCTAACAATGAACAAACTTGCATTGATATACCTCCATTCATATGCTCAGGACATTCCAATCTACTTTGCAGACAATGAGTTATTTTTGGCAGTGTAGTCACTGATCTGTGTTGGTGAACGTGAAGAACAAGTTCTGCACAGTAAGGAAGCAATAAGATAAATTTACAATTTCTCCGTTTGGACTGACGAGTAATTGACACAATCTTTTCTTCTCCTTGAGGACTGCAAGTCTTTGGAACTCTCTTCCATGAAGTGCAGTTGCAGAAGATTACTTGAATATTTTTAAGGCAGAGATAGATAAATTCGTGATAAGCAAGTGGGTGAAAGTTTGCTGGGGGTAGATGGGATTGCAGAACTGAGGTTCCAACAAGATCAGCCATAATCTAATAGAAGGGCAGGGCAGTTTGAGGGCCTGAATGACCCATTCTTGCTCCTAATTCATATGAATGTTGGTGAAGGCACTGGAAAGACTTTCTTTTGTTTTTTTTGATGGTTCATGATGTGTCTTATGTTCTCCTGGTTGAGCAGCTCAGCTATGGTTTTCTTTTTCGATTGTGTTCAGTGAACTAGATGGGGGGATATGAACAAGATCTTGGAATTTGCAGCCAGAAAGACTGGTGCTTACTTCCTTGTCTTGAGGCAATTCAGCAACCACTGACCACCATTTGTGGGTGCTGAGGCCAGTCACTTGCCTCTCTGTTGAACAAAGGAATTAAGAGTCAAGTCCAAAGTGAGTGGAGGGTTTTCCACATGCTACACAAGCACAGGTCTTGCCCTAAACATTTCACCTTCCTATGATAAGATAAGATATCTTTATTAGTCA
>JARFYF010000036.1:15141810-15157731 GCA_030265395.1 Rhina ancylostomus | reverse complement strand
GTATATCATGCATATCCCTCCATTCCCTTCCATTCATGTGTTTATCTAAAAGCCTTCTAAACTTCATCAAACTGCCTGCTTCCACTAGTACCCCGGTAACCAATTCCAGAAACCTACCACACTCTATGTAAAAGAAACTTGCCCCTCATATCACCTTTAAACTTTCCCCCTCTAACGTTAAAAGCATGTCCTCTGGTGTTTGACATTTCTACCCTGGGAAAAAGATTCTGACTGTCTATCCTATCTATGCCTCTCATAATTTTGAAAACCTCTGTCAGGTCTCCCCTCAGCCTCTGACGCTTTTGGGAGAACAACCCAAGGATGTCCAACCTTTCCTTATAGTTCATAACCTGTAATCCAGACAACATCCTGGTAAATCTCTTCTGCACCGCTTCCACAATCTCTACATCCTTCCTATAATTGGGCGACCAGAACTGCACGCCGTACTCTAAGTATCATGTGACTAAAGTTTTACAAAGCTGCAGCATGGCTTCCTCACGGTAGAGATCATACCCGATTTCTCAGTTTACTCAACCATACCAACTGAACTCCTCTCAAATATGTCATTTCCTGAGGATTTCTTACCTCTTCCTTCTTCCAGTTGACAAAGCCGCCTTTGATCATGTCCTTGCACAGCTCACTTCAAAAGTTCCCGGTTTGTCACTAACTACTCTAAAATAGTCTCTTCCAATAGGGAAAGAGTTGCCTCCAGGGCTTTTTCAAATTCCTTTCAAAATTAATCCATTGTCTTTTGCATCTCTGCACACTACAACACTATCATTGAACTGTGACATGTTTCCTTTCCTCTTTTGAAGGGCTATATTCAACTCTTTCACAATCTACAGTCTAACAAACCTTTCATTTGCCACACAGAACTTTTCCCTTAATTCCAAACTGGCCGGATCTGGCTGGAACACCACAACAATATCTGAATGAAATTCTGAATGAAAAATATTCAGAATATTCTGAATGAAAAACACAATTCAAGAAATCTTTTAAAAGCCAACTATCCATCTCCTTCCTTTTAGTTTCTCTGGTGCATCCCTTCAACATCAAGTGTTAGAAGGTTGGGACCATCCTTTTGGCAGTCATGATTTTTGAAGAGAAGACATTAAACAGAGGAGGTGTCTATCCTTTCAGGTAAAATATTGAAGCTCCCACCAGCATATCTCACAGAAGAGCATTACAGTCTTCCCTGCTGCCCTGACTAATATTAAATCCTCCCAACTCAATAGCAAGCACTAAAACAAATCATCTGGTTATTGTCACATTGCTAATTGTATGAATTTTCTGTTTTGCTGTGCACCAGTTGGAATCTTTGTTTCTTATATCTTAGGAATACATAGCAAACTCTAGCTTTTAATTAAGTTTTTTTATATATTTTGAGGTTGTGTCTTTCTTTTCATCTATCCTGCCATCCATATCCCCACCATTGTCGACTCAACCCCACCGGCCTAACTTCATTGCATGTGTACCTTGCTTTAGCTCAATGCAGACATTGTTGAGCATTTATTTCCCCACCCTTCAAATTTATTGTCAGTACCACTCCCTCACATCAAAAAAGCTGATCTTCCCCTTCTATAAGCCTAAATCTATTTCAAATCTTCTCTTTCAAATCGATTGGAATCATCCAGCTTTTCACCCATCACTTCTTTCATTGTTTCTTCAGTCTGTTTTTAGTCTTGACAACAGCATGAACTGTTCTTGTTGAAGTCACCTGAAATCCCCTGAGTGGTTACACCATAGAGTCCTGAGAGGTGATCCATAGAAACAGACCGCTGAGTCCTTGCTGACCATCAACCACCCATATACATTAATCCTACATTAATACCACTTTTTATTCTCCCCACATTCCCATCAATTCTCCCCATCCCCCAGATTCTACCATCACTTAGACATTAGATGTAATTTAAAATGGCCAATAAATCTACCAACGCCGATATCTAAGCTATTGTTCCTTCTCCTGCTCAACTTATCTGGTTAGCTCTACATCTTCCTTTATCATTTCTTTTCTTTATTTAACAGTGCCAGTTTTTCTACTTGGTTTGATTACGACCTTATTCTTTAGAGCCAGCATATTTTCTGCACTGTATTCTCCTTCCAACTCCACGTATAGGTCTGGTCTTTTATTTGGTTATATTCTTGGTCCTTTCCCTCATTTGCAGTTCCTGGGTTACAGAATCTAAAAGCATCCAATGAGGTATTATATACTGGCAGCGTCCTGGTGTCCTTCTCTCCCGTCATCTTTGATTCTAGAGGCAACACTGTGATATCCCACTTCTTATCTGATATCAAGGTGTCTAAGAATAAGAAATTACTTCAATTTATCATCAACAAGATTATAACCATTCTAATTGGCTCCCAGATGCAGCTTTGAACCTTAGCCTGTGAATCTGTCAGGCTCAGGTTAACAATATGCAATCTCATTGCTTGAACAAGAATTGGTCCACTGCCATCAAATCACTCATTGATGCCTTTGTTACCAGCAGGCCTGATTACTCATTTTTATTGACCTCACAAGCTCAAAGTCCCCAGAACGTTGCCTGGTAGCATGCTAACCTCAAATAATTCCCAATGACCAATCATCCTTGCCTTAACCAAGATCCCATTCGCTGATTGTCTCTCCATCCCTAAACCATCTTCAGAGCATTAGGGAAATTGTGCAATTTCTAGAATTGCAGTAAAATAAACACAGACACAGTGAACAAGATCATTCTTTTTTTACATTTGACAATGTTTAACTTTTATCTTTACAATGCATTTCAAATGTTTATGCCAGCTGTATTTATTTTTGTTACCTTTATATCTGAACACCAAAAAACGATTCAAACAATAAACTGCAGAAATTCAGGAATAAATATATTAATCAACCTTGGAAAAAGATTTTGATTGGAAGTCCAGATGTGAAACAGTAATCCAGTCTTATATGACACCAAGTACAATTGTGAAAATATCTTAAATTTTATGTTATCCTTGGCCTTCATTATAAAAATCCTTACACTAAGCAGATGTTTTAAACGTGAAAAAATACTTCTGTATATTGCACACACAGATAGAATTGCAATATGAAGTGAAAGAAATATCTTTCATAACTAAATGAGGAAAGTACAGCTATTTTGGTGGAACCAATCAATTCATGGTTTGTATGCTGATCTCCAATAAAATAGTTTTCAATCCTTTTGTGCAGATGTGAGCCACTTCCCAATCACTCCCATCCCCCGCAACACCATAACCTCTGCCTTGTACACTGTGACCAGTATAATGTCATGAGATTTTCTCAACCACAGGGAATGCAACATTAGCAGTTTGAAGTACACATTTACAAGACATGGAGGAGTTGGTGTGATGCTGTCAAATGGACAATAGTATATTGGCGCTTCCTTTTACAAATCTGAGCTTTCTTCCTTCGTACTTCAGTGGCAATAAAAAAAGGCAATATGCAAATGAGACTGCTGATTCGTTATTGTCCACAGCAACCTTATATTAACTGAATAGCCTTTTCCTTAAATGGCATTAAATAAAATTGATCAACTTACAGGTCTCAATGCATTGTTATCAGGAGGTATCAATAACTGTGGAGCACAAGTCATAAGATATTTTTTTAGAAAAGCTTTCCTGCACTTAGTTCTAAGTTGAAACAATAAAGCTATTTTTGGGTAGAGTGCATTGCTTTAATTCTCCCGTGACAGAGTATTGTTGTAAAATTATTACTCTTACTGCTGATCCAATTGATTCTTGGAAAATCACATTTATTCACAAACATGATTTTGAAATCTTTAGGACTTACACAGTATTGATTTACACTCAATTACACAAATTTCTGTCTTAGCTCCAAAATGAACAAATTGTGTGTGCATGTGTGTGTTGCAATACTGTTCCTTGTTATTGACATTCTTAGAATGAGTTAAAGAATTGCCCTATCTTTGGAAAATTCTGACAAAACAAATTAAATTGGCTTTTCATTTTTCTCCCAAGGGAGTAGAGGAGAGGGTAGGCACTTGAGAAAAAGATTATTCAAATAGTACTATTCCCAATGTTGTGCTTGTTGTCCCAGAGTCGTCAGGAACTAATTGATTGTAAAAAAAGGATCCATCTGTTGATTATTGAGAAAATCTAAAAGGAAAGTTTGTAATTGCGTTAAATATAATGTCTGCCCACCAGCACTACTCTGAACATGAAGCATTAACATCCACTATGGATAAAAAGCAAGAGTTTAAAGCAGATGAATATATGTCTCTTTCAATTTATGGTGAGGCCTATCTTGCTGATTGCTGTCATTTGTTTGCTAATTCGTATTCTTGCCACAGAGCCCCTTTGAAAGCCAAACTCAAAGTTAAATTATGCTTCTTTTTTCATGCTGCTGTGGTCATGAATTAACATTGCTGAAATAATAATGAACAAAATTAATCCCAACAAAAGTAAACAGCTGATTTTTCTCAGGTTCCACATACAAAAGGCTCGTCATTTAATTGAACAGGATCTGCATCCAGATTAAATAGGAAACTGCTAATGAGACCACAACCACTGGGTTAGCAGATCAAGCTAAATGGAATGTACTCATGAATTAAGCATCCACTAACCTTTTGAGGACTGAAAGCGCTTTGTATCCTTTACAATATATGGATGGGTTCTCTCACGTTGTTGAGGAAATGAATTCTCTGTGTTTCTAATTTCAAAAGTTGCAGATTTGCAGAAATAGTTTCAACTGTAGAATGCAAAGCATTAATAAAATAAATATAACCAGCTTCTGAATACAATAAAATACTGCAGTGGTATAAAGATAGGGGTGGACTTTAACTTGAGTAGTAGCATTTTATTCAGTCTGAACAATGACGTCATAAATTATTGCACAAATACCAGTATTTTACTTGGCAGAATGTTGGGTGAAAGGAAATATTCATGCACAAGTAATGATCAAGAATGTGGAGGTTTTAATTTTCAGGGCTTTCCCAATCCCTTACTTCCCTCACGCTTAGCCTAAATTATTGAATAAGCGCAGATGGTTAAATTCTAAAGAACAGAAGTATCCCATGCTCAGTCCTTGAGTTATGATGATGGAGTTAACAACAACTAAGGCAACGAGAACCAGAAGCATAGCAACACAGTCCACTGTCTTAAAAGTGCATACAAAAGCCTTACTCTCAAGTTTTCTACATCTGTCTGATAATGTAACTCTGTGTGCATGTGTGCACACTTACTGTATGTGTGAGTGTGAGTTTGGTTTACACAGTTAACCATATCATTTCAATAGTCGATTAAGTCTTGAATACATCCTTAAAAATATTCATACATACACATTGTATATGAAAAGCACAGCTCTTAATTATTCAAAAGCACCACGATAGAGCAAGTGCAAAACAAAATTTTAAACACTTTTTGTTATGGTCTCATGAAATTGTGGTTCTATCCAATTAATAATTTGATTGACTAGCCTCAGTGAGATACTGCTGTGAATAAACAGTCTTTCCCCAGGAGCTCAACTGATTTTCCATACACTTGCCTAGGTGGACATTCCTCATGTACAAGCCCAGGGAACAGAAATCCTGGCTGCAGGTCAGTCAGTCTGGACATCCTTTTCAAAGAACCACATCTTTGGCTTTCAGCTTGTCACTGTATACCAGAACCTTACAACATTTTCCTCTTTATCACCCTAGTGTGCGAATATCAATTGTGTTTTTTTTTCTGGGATATAATTTCTAACGTATCATTTTCCTTCTACATTCAACCATTTTCACTGGACTGTTTGACTACCTCCAGTACATCAGCATGGCCTTCAGTCATCTGAAGACCTCCAACCCAACATCAAACTCATGGCCTGGGTCAGATTCCTTCTTAATCTGTTTTAGAATATCACATTTGCAAGCGATCTGTTGAGTCAATTCAGTCTTCTCTAGTTCAACAAATATTTCCACACCTCTCATGTTGCATTGAATCAGGTGATCTCAGCTGCAACTTCATTGGAGGCAATCCAATTGGTGTCAATATCTATGCAAAGCAGAAAGGCAGAGGTACCATTTATGAACCTCTCAATACAAAACCACTCAATACCTCTCAATTACAACCTCAGGATATCCCAAAGTAATTTATAACCAATGAAACTCTTCTTTGAGTAATCACTCAAGGAATGCAAGAAATCTTGCTGCCAATTTGCACACAATAAGCTACCACAGATTGTTAAAATAATAATTACATCTCCGTGTATTGACATTGGTCGAGGGATAAATCTTGGCCAGGTCAAAGGCTGAGCTTTTCTGTACGACAGCAATGGATTGAGAAGTGGGAGGAGTGATGCAGAGTGAGTAATCATCAAGTTCAACTTTACTGTGTGTCATTTTCAACTAGTTACTGGTTAATGATCAGTAACTTAAAACCTGGTGAGTCTTCTAACCTTTAAGCTTAAGGCACTGAATTCACTGTGTTTCCCTTACCACAGAGAATAGTTTCTCAGCACAGACTAGGACTTAACTTGTTTGTATGTGCCCTGCATTTAGAGGCAGCACAGGATTCAGAGGCCATGAGATCTAAAGGCAATGGGGGAGATAGCTCCAAGCGTTTAGAGGCAGTGTGGGAGCAAGTGAATGTGTGTGTATTAATTTTTGCAGCAGAATCTGGTCTCTAATCATCTTGGACTTCCTTGCCATTGGACGCACCCTCTCTCTGTGTGGTATCTGATGTGCAACTGCTAACCCTTATTCATGCACAGGCATCTTCCACGCTTCAGAACCAGAGTGGAAGCAAGTCCTCCTTGGCCCTGAAGGAGTGCCTAAAAGAAGGTAACCAATTATAGAATATGCTTGTTGAGCAATTAGAAAGCTCCACACTTTCCTGAGACAAATCTTAATGCCTTTCATTGGATTGATGTCTTTTTTTTATCCCTTGGTGTTATTGGTTCCTTTTTAATTCTAAATTGAGATGGTCATTGCTTATACTCCTATAACTTGCCCTATTGGAGGCTGAGGGTGTGACCTGTCCAAAATATATATGCAGGATTTCTGTGTCACTGAGGATAATACATTAAAACAACTGTGAAGGGGATTGAGAATGGGAAAGGAAAAACTGCTACTGCATGGGTGACATCAGGCAGGGCATACATGCTCCACTGCTCATCCTGAATACAATCTTTCTGTGTGGCTTTAAGGCATTTAGATTTGGGGGTGGTGAAAAAAAAGAGAAAAATCCTTTCTAAAAAAAAGAAAGGGGGAGAAAAAGATTGATGTTCTGAAGAGCAGTGTTTGAAGGGTGAGAAATATGCCAGATGCTTGAACTATTTCACATGGAGTGGGCTGGATTAGTACCAGCTCTATTATGAGCACCTGCATGCACTCACTCCCAATAAACAAGGCTTCATATCAAAACCTCAGTGCCACAATTGGAATGCAGATGTAACAGCAGTATGTGTGGTGTTCATTTCCTGTAATTAAAGGAATTATATTCCTCAAAGAACATATGTACATTGAAAAAAGACAATACTCAGAGCTGGCCGCACCAGTCACAGCAGGTATCTTTGACTAAAGCCACTTAATACTTGTTTCCCATTTATATGCAATTCAGGATACAATTTTAAGTTCATTGTTTTTGACAGCTGGGGACAAATCAAATTAGCTTCATTTTATTCTAAATAGGAATTTCTTTTTTTAAAAAAATTGATTATTCACACTACATGACTAAGTGGCTATAGTTAGTAAGTAGCTGAGCCATAAGGACCCAGAGGATCCCAGGCACAACCATGAAGCTTTACTTTGGCGAGCTGCTTATATATTTCACTAAGATTCACTCCAGTGGCACTGGCACATAAGGTGACGATGTAAGTTTTCCCAGCTGTTGGCTCTCATGAATTGCGGTTAACCTTCTTTCCAGTTACAGTTGGCCATGAAAGACTCACTTACGAGAAGTCACTGCCACTTTCAGTGGTATCATGCAACATAAAAAACAGCTTTAGCCATTCTCCTCGAGCACCTCTGATTGGGAGAGGAAAATTGTCTGCAGTTGCTGTCCAGTGACTCTTGCTGCATTTGTATGCATATGGACGTTAGCCTACTGTGTTGTGCTCAGCTGTCCTGCTCCCAACACTTAATATCTTGCTGATATTTGCTATCAAGGCTTACATGTGCAAGAATTCAACAAGATGGAACAGGAAGGCAGGCTAGGAAATTGACAATGAGACCCTGAGAGCTCAGCACTCAGGAGTGGAAGTATTGCAAGTTAAAGTGTGCCTTTGGTAACAGGGATGAGGGGAAAGATAACAAGGTGAGAGAATCTCACTATTTCATCGTATGGTCCCAAGTCAAAGAGACACAGAATCTCACATGCTTTGTCGAAGTCTGAGGAGACAAACCTAATAAGGAAACATTCATCCTTTTTAGAAGAGTAGGTAGTCTTTCAAAGTTATATGAACCCACACATATTATAAATAATCTTTGAAATGGTTGTGTCTGAGTTTTGCTGCTGATTCTGGCTGGTAAGTTGGGTATCAATCCAAGTTTAACTTTGACAGAGTGAGTCAATATTTGGTAGAAAGAAGTGAACACTGTTATACTTAAACATCTTATACATCCAGACTGTATTGGTAGGAGATTCACTCTGATCCGTGGACACTTTTCATTTAGAATTTAAGGCAGACTATAATTAAATCTAACTTACTAATATAAAACTGTTATATCCCAATTTGCCAGAAAAAAATTCTTAATCAGAACATCAATGGAGACAAGATACATTCTCACAGGGAAAGAATGTAAAATTAACAAGAGAAAATTTTCCCAGAAAACTTCCACATCTCCTAGTGGTCAGTTCTGGAGAATTACTGACAAAGCCCAAGAATTCAGTTGTATGTTCACTCTACCAACCGCAGAACTGTAGGAAAACTTAATAAACAAAATGCCATCAAAATAGGATAGAATGTCTTTCGGGTGCTCTTTAACCTCAGTTATAGCAGAGGTTCAATGCTGGTGGAGTTTTCTGTTTCTTTTCAGTAACTTTTAGCACATTATCAGGCATTAAACATTAGATAAAAATTAAAATTTACAAGATAAAAAGTCTTATTTTGCACTGGTAGCTGTTTCACTCAGATGGACATAGTTCTTAGAATATTTTAGACTTTGTGGATAAAAGGAATCTAAAACAGTCTGGGAAATTGAGGAAAAGTAAAAAACTTCTGACATTTTAAAGGAGATTGAGGAATTGTGTTGCTTTCAGTAAAATATTCCTGGAAATTGGTGTGCACTTTTGGTAAACTTAATGAGTGCTACGTTGAGTATCAAGGCACCCACCCCTTCCAAAGCTGAAAAGTTAGGAAAAAATTAGATTTTAAGTTTTTAGGGTTCACTCTGAATCGTGCAAAATCTTTACCTGCAAATTTTCCAATGGCAGCTGCCTGCAGACATCACAACTACTGCATCTTTGCTATTACAAAGCCTACGATGCCCGTGGGGAGTTTTCTGAGGTATCAGACTCATAAAATGCTCCATAGCATTCACAATACACCAAAATACAAGGCTGCTATTAAGTGAGGGAAAATACGCAGGAGTGAAGACTCGTATCTGCAGCTGGTGAGTGCAGACCCAACCCTGCAGTCATAGTAGCAGATTGAATCTCATGACAAAGGTGGCCCCAAGTCACAATGAGTAAGGGGTTTATCACTCTGCAGAGATCACAGTATTCTTCTCTGCAATACATAGCTGTAATAAGTACTGTGAGACCCAACAATGATGTAAGAAATATGAAAAGCATTATAAATGCAGACGGAGAGAGACCAACAAAATGGGGTCCTACTTGGGATTCTTTATTTGATGTCTTGTTTTATTGGGAGTTATAAAGAAAGGTAGTAAATTGCTCCATTTACTGTCGGTACAGCAGGGATAACAGCCAACAATGCTGATATCATTATGTGCACAAATGATACTGGAGTAGTGTCTGCCAGAGTTAGCTGGATTGTACCTGAAAGTTCCAAGTCCAATATGACCATGAGTGCAGTTTCAATAAGAAATGGTTGCTGTCAAACAGATGTTCTACACATTTTGTGGATAGAAAAAAGATGCAATCCAAGACATTACAGTTTACTTAGTGCATTTCACAGGATTAAATTGACTTCTAATTGGAACATTCCAACATTTTTCATTTGGTTTCAGCTCTCAGCATCAACTCTGACCTGCATTTCACAGCTTTAACATTTCCCTTTGTTTGTTTACTCTTACTCTTATTGGCCTCATTAAAATATTAATCAAACAGCTTTATGAACATTGGAATCACCTCTGCAATCCTGGGATCATCCTATCACAGATATTTCCGTTGTCCCCTCCAAAACTCCCCCTCCTTCTCAGCAATTTAAATTAACAGGCTTAATCACATTCCCAATTCTAATGAAGAGTTTTAAAAGAGAAACATTAACTCTTGTTTCTCTTTCCATATTTCCTGTCTGACTTGCTGTTTCCAGTATTTCACACTTTTTGGTTTCCAACTGCCAATTGAGTCACATGATTAGTATTATTGCTTTTATCACCAGCTACATTTTTGAACAGTTTTCATCTTCCATTATTCTCAAATTTGCATGTACTTGGACAATTATGTATACTTATATTATCAAATGTATACCTTACTTACAGCCTTCGATTGATTCTTAAGTTAAATAGCTATCCTACTAATTGTAATATAAAGCCATTTACTGATAATTTCATAGTTTAACAATCGATACTTGCATTATCACTGCTGGATTTCTCTTAATTATTCAACAGATTTTTGAGTCCAACAAATTTAACTATTCTAGCTATGTCTTAATTGTATAACTCTAAATAATCTGACTGTAGATATATTAATTTCACAGCACGGTAGTATTAAGTTCAAGTATCCATTCTGAAATAAACTGAATAATTGTTGGCTAGTTATTAATATTCTGATGGCTTAATTTTGCATAATCTTATTGCCGACAATCACTGCTAACTGTAGAATTAATTTACTACAGGACGGCAATCACTGTTTGCTGCAATACTGTGCCAGTGTGTGTAACATCTGGTCAGTGCATTGGATTCAAAGCATATCAGCCCTTTATACTGGTTAGTCTACTATTTCAAAGAAATAGCATTCACTGGTTTGGCAGAATAAACTAAATTCTAATGGAAGATTTCTATCAAATGAATACATGCCAACGTATAGTAATTAGAGGGTGCAAGACAGACAACCATGAGAATAAGCAAATCCACATTTATAAAATTATGATTTCTATTTTAGCTTCGACATCTGAGAGATTATGCAATTCTCAAATATATTTGCTGTTAAGAAAGATTTATCTCCAAATTATTTTGCAGATAGCTCAGCCCGTGAGGTGAAATTCTGACAAATCTCTCTTCTACCTCATTCCTTTCTTCCAGTGATATGCACCATTAAGCGACTTCCCATAAACTAACAGCAACATTTTGTTGCAGTCCCAGTTTAGCATGCAGGAAATAGCATGTCAGTATTTTAAAAGGCACATCACAGTCAGACATTCTGGTAATGTAGATGTAAAACAGGCTTGGGGAAATCCTAAGTAACCTAAATGGGTTTTTATATTCCTGACCTAGCTCTATGAAAGTGGTGGAGAACTGGAGCCAGTTCTTACAACTGTTACAACGCAAACAGCAGCAGAGTTCAATTGACAGATAATTTAGATAATTAATTGTGAACTAATATTCTGGTCTTACTGCAAAACTTTCAAAATTTATACATTGAGTGATTAAGCCAGATTCTGAATTCTTCATCAGTTTTTATTAAAGCAATAGATTGACAACGCCAATAGAAAATTGAAAGTATTCCTCTTTGCATATTGTATAGAGATGAAGTAAAACCGTGATGATTCTCCCCCTATCCCTGCTACAGATACAATAAAAGCTTTCTGGTTGCACCACAGTATTTCATTTATCCTACCTATGCAGAGCTAAGTTTCATTTCTCATTTGAGGTCTTGCAGTGGTCTTTTGAAGACTGAGTTTATTTACAGAGACAGTCATGCCATTTAAACATTGATATGAGCTCGTTTTTTGGCACGCTTCCGGTCACATGGATATGGCCCCCAAATTGCTCCCTCTGATTCATTTAAGCAAAATAAATAGGCAGCTGCCAGCAGTGCTATAATGGAGGGTGTCAATGCTGTACATTCCTGACAATAGACAGTTAGGAAGATAATGGGACTGACATATAGACAGAGTATAGATGGACAGCAGGATAGATAGATTGAGACAGATCAAGAGATAAACAGGTAGATTGCCAAAGATAGAAATACAGAGAGATTGACTGAGAAAGAAATGGATAGCGAGAAAGATGTACAGGCTTGGAGTTGCGTAAAAAAAAACAAACAGTAAATTGATTGTCAAATCTACAAGTTAAACCATGCTTTATTACTACTATTAAAAGCTTTAATGTAGCATGATAGCCAAAATAACTGATTAACTAATGAAAATTGATTTTTGCTGCTTGCTCTGAAGCAGATGGTGAGCTTGCAGTAACACCTGCAATAACTGTGTTTTCATCTTAATCCACCCCCACCGACTAATGCTGTGAAGGAGAGGAAACTGAAGGAGAGGAAAGTGGTATGTCAATCAGCTTGATGTTGTACCATGTCTCACTGAAAATTCGAAAGCCTGTACATCTGCATTCAAAACTCGGTGAATGCAAACTCCCTTAATGGTTCAATAAGTTTAACATATCAGACAGAATCATTTTGTCTCAGAAATTCAATTCATAATAAAGGTTATGTATACTAGATACATTGAATTTCTGACCACTTACATTCAATAAATGAAATTAGGGATTTAATGTGTGGATTGGAAAGTCCACAATTTTCCTTCCTGGGCTCTTTGAACCTGACGTCCTAAAGCACAGTGGTGCCCAATCAGGTACAGTGACACTCAACAGCATGCAATACATGTCTAAACACAACTTCTATCATGATATTAAGACATGTATAGCCAGCAGACAGACAGGCCACTCCTGCAGAATCAGGTCCTCATAATAACTGTCCATGATGACTCAAAGCACTCCTGCCTGTTTAGGTCCCAATCTATAAATCTGGTGTTGGGAGTTGGCTGTCCCTGGGGCTCTTACCCCAGCAACTGGTCATGACTCTGATATCCTCAGTGGCTGAGAACAATCCCTCTCAATGCCCTCTAGGTTGCCTTGCTGGCCAACTCATCCCTGGGTCCCTCAGCCTCAAAATCTGAATATCCACACCCCCCACCATTGACCTGTGACCTACCTGTTTTTTTCTGTTCACTCCACAACAGTGATGCAAGTGGAGGAAATGCCTTTAAGTGTGCTAAAGTTGCAAGGTCTCTTCTATTGCCCACAACACTTTGACACAATAGAATTTTTCTGTGGCAAGAAAACAAACATTCATTGGCCTGTGGATGCCTCATGTTTAATGCGTCTTTCCCTCTGACTCAATGTATCAGCAGGTTAGTAGACTGTTGAGGCATTACAGATTAGACCTTTCCTTTCCTCATCAAATTCCTGTGCATGGACACTTCCCAAACAACTTGCCCAACAACAATGAAGAGGTGGACTCTTGACCCCTTTCTTCCCCGCCACACCACTGCCATCCTCCCCCACATCCCCTCTCATCACATCACCACCAACACCGAAGGCAGTGAAAGAAGTTTTGCTGCCCTGCCTGAGGTCAGCTAAGCCTACCAAAGAACAAGGGAAAAAACCTGGAGCCTTCCTTCAGTATTCCTCAGCTATTCGTTGAAGCAACTTAATTAACGCATTAAGAGAACACAGTAAAGATTGTTGGAATTTTTGCTGCACTTGTCTTCCAGCACAATCATTTTCTACAGTCTCAAAGTCAGAAGGATGGCCTGGTTCCATCCTAACTAAGAAATATCTTCTTTGATACAGGCAATCGCTTTCCTTTAAAAATATATTTTGTATTTATTGTACTTGTATTTATTGAATTATATAAACATGAATTTCTTAATCACAATATATCAACTATCATTTCACCATTTGGGTAATTATGTTGCTGTAAAACTGCCAATATTTCTCTTTTTTCGAGGACCCACTGCAGCTTTAAATGACAGCCTAAGGGAATCTACAGAACACAAATGTTTCTACAAAGGTTTCAAAACCTAGAATAGAGTTTTGTTTCTGAAACTTTCAGGTTTTCTTTACCAGTAACTCATTAAGCCATTTGTCAAAAGGGACTGACATACAATGGTGTTAGCTATGGGTCAACTGACTTCCTTGAACTCAAACTTAAATGACCAAACCCTTCCAAGCAGCAGCCACTGGACAGATGTTTTGTTGCTGTGAATAATGGCACCAATTAGATATAGTACATGGCAGCTGTGGGTGGGGCTTGAAGTGCTGGTGAATGAAGTGAATTGTATTCGGTGTCAGCCACAGGCTTGCACAGTGTGTTGTTTAATATCCTGCTGCTCTTTTGTTGCATTGCTAGTGACAAATTGGTTTGCAACACAGACCAGAATATTATGTGCATAAACTGGAAGAGCATATTGTAATCCAAAAGTAACATGTCCAGTACAAAGAATAATTTCCAACATTTATCAACTGTAGCAGATTCCCATTAAGTCGGAGGAAAGGAAGTGTTGATAAAACAATGTCATGAATTATTCTTAGAAAGGAATCAGTGTGTTTTGACATACTGTAAAACAAACTACTTATATTTGCACGGTGCCGTTAAAGCAGAAAAAACTTTCTAGTGCTTTACAAACATGTTTGGAAGTTTGAATCTGAGCCAAAAAAGGAGAGTTCAGAAGGCTGACCAAAAACATTGTCCAAAATGTGTTTTTTCAGGAGGATCTTAATGGACAATGTGAAGGTGGAGAGGCTGATGAATTTTGGGGGAGTGAAATTAACAAGGGTGAATGCACGATCAAGAGTGGAGAAGTGAAGAGGTGGATGGGGAAGAGAATGAGGTCAGAGGAATAAAGAATAGAAGTTGAAAGGCTGTTAAGAGGGAGGAAATTACAGAAAAAGAGAGGAGTGAAGCTACCTGGGACTTCTCGAATGCTCATCAAATCTCAGAACCTCTGAAACAAACCAATCACCTCCCAAGGTTGGAGCAATGAACTGCAATGCACCGCAGAATGAATCTGGAAATAAAAAGTGACAGTTACTAAGGGAAAACACACTACGGGCATGATTTATTGGCAGGGGTTAAGTGTTGTTAAAAAAGTATGAAAAGTGTTTATGTAGCTTAAGCTGACGTTTCTTCCAGAAATGAAAACACCTGTTGACTTTTACACATTTCCACAATTTATGATTTAAATATTACAGTTGCACAGTTTAGATTGTCTTGTCCAGAACTCAGCTACAACATTTTTGCAATCCATACTGCCATTTGGATGGAGTTTTAATAATCAATCTTGAAGTGTCTGAAGCATGATTAGGATTTCAGTGGAATACGGGTTGTATTGTGGCTAATGTGGGTGATAACGGGTGGAAGGAGACAGTTTTAGTGAGTGGGGTGGGGGGTAACCAGTCAGAAGATCGGCAAAAAGAACTAGCATTTAATAACAAATAAAATAATTCTGAGGCATAACAGCCAATTTGTATACAGGAAATTCCTGCAAGAAGCAACATGATACTTAGATAATCTTATTTTAGATGATGTTTGTGAAGTTAATATTAGTCAGAATATCAGAAAAGCTGTTCTATTATTTGCTGTATGTACATGTGATTACCATATTATTCCACGTGATTGGAAACAAAATCGGGAATAAATTGAAAAACTTCAAAAAAAAGTACATGGATCATAATTTGAATTGTTCAGAGTCCATTCAACACAATACTGGAAACACTTAAAGTTCATTCTTCCTGCTCATTCACATGATTATTGGGATCAGGTGGCATTTATCTGTCACAATGTTGAGCAAGGAGCAAGCTCGCAGAGAACCCAAATGCAGCACACTGATACAAGACTGGAGTCAGGATA
>JARFYF010000036.1:15120639-15131760 GCA_030265395.1 Rhina ancylostomus | reverse complement strand
TCCACGTCTGATGCTTTTTGATGTCAAATTAATCTGTGTTAAAGAACGATGGCTGAAGTGAATCTAAATGAATTTGGAGTTTCAGACAAAAGCATCAAGAGATTTCCTGAAAGTCTTTTATTATGTTAAGCATAATGACCATAGACCATCTATACAAAACTCTGCTAATAGCTAATAACTATTGTAAAATAAGCAATATGAAATGGCAAAAAAAACCAAAATGCTGGAGGAACTCAGCAGGTCAGGCAACAAGTCAGAGAAATAGATCTATCCCTCAGTCTAGATGAAGGGTCTCGATCCAAAATATCAACTGTCCTTTTCCCTTCACAGATAGTGCCTGACTTGCGGAGTTCCTCCAGTATTTTGTTTTTTGGTCCAGATTCCAGCATCTGCAGTCTCTTGTGTCTCCAATATGAAATGTCACCCAGCTTTACATTCCTCCCAATGTTTACTTCTATGTAGTTGAAGCAATTCCATATGCTTCATCCAGGCCACTAGCTGATGGGCTGGTTTTTAGGGGAGAAGGAATATCCTCATCCTAACTGGGGCATGATTCCTGTCAAGAACTTAGGCACAAGTCTCAAGATCTGAAGCAAAGACACAGATCTTAAGGTGAAATGGAAAAGGTGGCATTTCCCCAGTAAGTTCCACAAAGTCTAGAACTCCTGTGTTTGTATGCCTGGCGACAGAATTCCCAAACTTGCTGCACAGTATTCATCAACAGTTTCTTGACTGAGGCATTCAAAATGAGTTCAGTGAAGAAATGTGAACTCATGGTAATTACCAGTTACATCATCTGGGAACTCCACCTGCAAAACCTGCACCGGGTTAGACCGTGCAGGGAAAGTATCTCCAATCATTTGACTGGAGGCAAACAGCTGCAAAGAAAGAGGTTAATATTATGTAATTTATGTGTTTTTTTAAATTAGTTTAATATAGTTAATTGTTTAATGTGAATTTAAGTGTCTTGGTTTTTGCTTGATATTTTATTGTTATGTAGATTTAACATTGTGATAGTTTAATTGATTTTTTTAATGTATTTCAATACTTCGAATGTCACAGACATTCAGAAACATTCATAGGTTTCAGCAGGTTTAACAGTTAAGCCAAAGGCAACTCAGATGACTGTCAAGCCTTCTTGAATTTGTTCTTGTGCAGGACTTGGTCCGAGATGTTCATGCGATATTTATGTCATTAGATATTTTATCATTAAATGACTCGCTGCTAAGTATCTAGATGCCATCCTCTATCAAGTTCAAGCTGCTGGATATGCATTCTTGGTGCATCGATCACTAGCAAGGGCAAATGGTTGCTTGTGAACAGAAAATGTGAGCCATTGAATGCAATGTATGAACAAAGGTTTACATTGAGTGAATAATCAGCATCCGAAAATATTGGTTCTGTTGCTTGGAGAATATACTTCGGTACAGTCCAGAGAGAGTCTTGAAGTGCTTAATCAATTGCTGCAAACTCCACTGTATAGATGTTCACTGGGAAGTTGTCCTAGTGATGTCTGAGGACGGAGAGAAGTTCCAGAGGAACAGGATAAGAGCACAAATGAGCAGAAGTGTAGGACAGTAAGCTGAGTGTAGAGGTTCATGATCAATCCTTCTTTCTAGCATCAACAATCCTTTCAGACAAACCTAATATTAATGGCCTTCTCTCATACACCTTCAGCATTCCTTAAATTAATAAGATTATGGAGAGTTTACCAAAAATATCCTAAATTCCACTATTCCAACAAATGTTGAATCACTGATGTTTCTCTACGCCGAGTCCATTCTGGGTGCTTAGCTAGCTATACTAGAGCTTGTACACAGTGACCACAGTTTGGGAGATGATAGCTAGCCAAGTCTCCATCGAGGCTCTGCAACAGGAGTGTAATGCACTTCTAATGTAAGTTCTTCAGGCAAACCCAACAGCCTCAACCTCTACCCCTGACCAGCTAAGATGATTCTGTACATTTATGACCCTCTAGTATATCCTCAGAAGTGTAAAGCACAGCTGTCTTCACACTGGTGTTTGCATGTGCAAGGTCAAAGGATGCTTCCAGTTTCGGAGTGCTACCTGATTCCTTGCCATGACCTGAACAGTGTAATATATCACACAGGTTTGAAATAGAAGAAAAGTTAGCATTTGGTGGCATTGGTAAGTATCTGAATATAATTGCAGTCTCTCATATGTTATACGTAGACTGCACCTTAAATAAGGTGCTGTAGGATTTTCCTACTTTGTGCATTTGACTACAATCTTTTGGTTCAGATCTAGAGGGAATATAAGTCAAAATGTTATGTCAACGTATTGGTTAAATCAACAACTTTTTATTAGTTCTATCAATTATTCAATGGACACTTAACAATAAATAACCAAAAAGAAATGTTCATATAAAGCTCAAAATGAATGGGTGATCACTGCTTATCTGAGGGTATACTCATTTTTTTTCAGTTTATAGGCAGTTAGAAACTCTTTGTTAATATCCTGCTTCTGGCAGACCAAAGTTCCCAGTAATTTGTCATCCTCTCTCTGTGACACATAACAGGTTTCTAATTTTCCCACAGTTTCCCAAGGCCAGACTGTGCAGTTGCCTCTTTAATCTCGCTTTTCATCAAAATACATCAGGTCATTTAACCTTCTAGCCAACTTGGTTAAGCATTCTGTGTTCTATCTATTCATTTCAATACTTCTAAGAAAATGCTGACCTTTTTATGCATTTCATTTTAGTTTCTTAAACTGCCATTAAAACAGTCATAATCCTACAAAGGAAGGAAATGAAGGTCAACTACATAGAGGTCATGCTCTTGACATATCCTGTGCTCTGGTTGTTTGTGACCTGTTCTATAAAAAGGGTCAGCAAGTCGATGAACTGAACTGCTTGCTCTCGATTGCCTTGCTGGCTGACTGGCAGGAAGGATTATCAATTTTACAGTAGTGGGAAGATTGAAGATGTCCAAATGTCACTGGTGTGTGCAAGAGGTGTTAGAAAGTGAAGGAAGCAATAGTAAGGAGGTGCTGAGTGCTATGGTATTGGTTTATTATTGTCGCATGTAGCGAGATACAGTGAAAACCTTAGTTTTGCATGCCGTTCACACAGATCATTTCAAAGTGTAAGTACTCTGAGGTAGTACAAGGGAGAAACAACAACAGAATACGGAATATAGTGTTACAGTTACAGATTCAGAGAAAATGCAGTGCAGATGGACAATAAGGTGCAAAGCCATGATGAAATAGATTGTGAAGTTGAGTTCATCTTTTACCTCCAAGAGGTCTGTTTAAGAGTCTTATCACAGTGGGGCAGAAGCTGTCCTTGAGCTGGTGGTGCATGCTTTCAAGCTTTTGTATCTTCTTCCAATGGAAGGAGGGAGAAGAGAGAATGTAGTAGGAACTGAAAAGATTGCATGTGCTGTAGTGATTGTAGGAGAGTGCTGATACTTGAGGGAATGTTAGTCTCCTCGTGGAGGAATGATAGGTATCAACAGAAGTCTTAGCTCAGCTATTCCCATGAAGCTACTAAACTTCTTCCCACAATGCACCTGGATGATACTCCTGCTGATGAGCTTAGTCACCTCAGCCAACACATGCAGGCTACCTTCTCGATTCCTGCTGCAGTGCAGAGGCTGACAAAACATAGACTGGAGAGAGCTTCTCTTCATCAACTCATATGGCCAATCTTCTATGATTTTATTATTTGTTTGCAATAAGCCTTTCATTTAATGAACATTTCTATGACTTCACCCGCAATGGACATCCAACATGGACTCTGTGGCTCCTTAGGTCACATTTGGTATGGCATTTACTTAGTTCCCTCTTTACATGGGATGTTTAATTCATCTTAATTCTGCGATATTTTCTCTTATGGTCCTTGTTTCTTTTCATACCCACAAATTGCAATACTGAAGCAAGCGACGTTGGAAATTGGATGCTATGTATCCACCGTTTTACCTCTATATTCAGCAGCATGCAAGGATAAAGTACTGACATGAAGATACAAGAGGCTGAAGGTGCTGGAGTCTGGAGCAACAAACAAACTGCTGAAGTAGTGGGTCGAGCAGCATCAATGGGGTGAAAGGAATTGCCAATTTTTCAGGTCAGGATGAAGTACAGATATACCTAATAATGCCTTTTGTGTATGGCCCCTCTTTTTTTTATATACCAGAAATGGCTGATATATGTGGCACAACCCTTTTCATCTGAATGGGGGCATTGATCTTGATTTAAGGAATTGTGTAGGTGAAGCCAAAGTCAAAGTCAAGTTTATTGTCATCTGCACAAGTACATATATGCACAGGTGCAATGAAAATCTTACCTGCAGCAGCATCACAGGCACATATTATCATATTAGCAGTATTCACAAGAAAACATAAATTATATACAATTTTTACGAGAAAGAACACAATTAGAACAAAATAAGTCTGTTGTAGTGCAAAGTGGTCATCGTGGTCATAGAATTGCTGTACTGAGGTAGTGATTAGAGTTGTGTAGGTTGGTTCAAGAGCTAAATAGAGGCAGTTCTTGAACCTGGTGGTGTGGGACTTAAGGCTTCTGAACCTCCTGCCTGATGGTAGCTGCAAGAAGATGGCACAATCTGGAAGCTGGGGATCTTTGATGATAGATGTTGCCTTCTTGAGGCAGCACCTCATGTACTGATGGTGGGGAGGGACGTGTCCATGCTGTATTGGGCTGAGTCCACTACTCTGCAATTTCTTACAGTGCTGTGCATTTGAATTGCCATGCCAGACTATGATGCAACCAGTCAGGATACTTTCAACAGTACATCTGTAGAAGTTTGTTAGAAAGCCGAACCTCCTTAACCTCCTAAGAAAGTAAAGACACTGGCACATTTTCTTTATGATTGCATCTATGTGGTGGGTACAGTGCAGGTCATCCGATATGTTAACTCCCTGGAATTTAAAGCTGCTGACTCTCTCCACCACCGATCCCCCAATGTAGACTAGCAGATGTTCACCATCTTCCCCCTTCCTGAAGTCAACAATCAGCTCTTTAGTTTTGCTGATGTTGAACAAGAGGTTGTTGCAGCAGCACCACTCAACCAGGTGTCCTATCTCACTCCGGTAAGCTGACTTATCACCACCTCTGACTCGTCCAACAACAGTAGTACCACCTGTGAATGTGAAGATGGCATTGGAGCTGTGCTTAGCCACACAGTCATGTGTGTATGGAGAGTTGAACAGGGGACTAAGCACACAGTCTTAAGGTGTACTTGTGTTGATGATCAGCGAGGAAGAGATGTTGTTACCAATCCTCACTGTATGAGGTCTGCTGATGAGGAAGTCGAGTATTTAGTTGTAGAGACAGATACAGAGGCCCATGTCTTGAAGTTTGATGATGAGTCTGGATGATTGTTTGATCGCCGAGCTGTAGTCGATGAACAGCAGCCTGACGTATGAGTTCCTGTTGACCAGATGGTCCAGAGCAGAATGAAGAGCCAGAGAAATCACATCTGCTGTTGACCTGTAGTGGTGGTAAGTGAATTGGAGCAGATCCAGGTCATCTCTGTGGCAGGAGTTGATTTGTGCCATAACTAACCTTTCAAAGTACTTCATCGAAGTTGATGTAAGTGCTACTGGACAGTAGTCATTGAGACAGGTCACCACCACTTCTTGGGCACCAGTACAATAGATACCTTTCTGAAGCAGGTGAGAACTTCAGACTGCAGAAGTCTGGCAATCTGGCAATGGGTAAGGTGACGGTCATGTGACAAATCTGCAAGATATTCAAATATGTGTGTATATATAAATATAAATATATATAAAAAATATATAAAATATATATATATATATATGATTAGTAGCTCATAGGATCCTCAGAATTAGGGCTAGGACTTAGCAGTTAGTACTTTCTGAGTAATGCTATTTCAGTAATTATGAATATATAATTTATAAGTCTTATGGAGTATAACAAATCTTTTATCAAAAGTATCAAATTAAATGGCTTAACAGTTACAGAGGGTAGGAGAAGGTTACATAGTGCTTAAACTTCAGTGATATAAAGATGGATTTATCCACGGCAGTTATTGGTTAGTGCCATGTTGGATGAACCCAACTGAGTTATCTATAGGTAACGATAATTAGTTTCTGCAATGTCACTTGTGCTCTCTGCCATCTCATCAGTCTCACTGTCATTTTTCACCAGTTAGTTTTTGCTAGAAAGTTAGTATGTGATGAAGATAGTAATAACCTTGTATGATGTCTGCATGGCAAAACAGTATGTTAATATTCATTGTTGAGGCATCAAGTGAAGAACAGTAATTAGAGTCTGTTGTCAAAGCACCGACCTCATTGCTTTCAGAAGAATAGAAAATTAAAATCGCAAGAGCGCTTCATCATTATTTTCCACATTTGAAATTTGAAGTGAGATCATCTAATTCCAGTGAAGCAAGACTTTCAGGTTACATTCAGTTAAAATAAAAAAATCATTCATGTTGCATTTTTTAAGACCTCCAGATATTCCAAAGTACTTTACAGCATTTGAAATATGGTTACTATTGTGATATAGAAAATTTGACAGGTAACTGGAGTTCATCTCAGTCCAACAAAGAGCAGTGGAATAATGATACCACAAAACCTCATCCCCAGCTTTACCATCTGTAAAGTCTGTGAGGGTTAATTAATGGCTGACTGTCAGGAACATAAATAAACTATTAAAAACAAAGTAAATATTAAAAATATATTTCAAGAATAAAGCTCAAGACAGCTAATTCATGCATAATTAACAACATGAACTGAATTAGTTTAATATTCTGTCTAGAAATGGAATTTACTTTGCCCTTTCAACACCATTGAAATCAGTGCGGCACTGCATCCCATTCCAGGTCTGACATGATGGAGAAACCAAGAGGCAATTCCTAGGGAAATAAGAACATAAAATGCTGGAAATGCTCAGGTCAGGCAGCATCTGTGGAGATGGAACAGAGTTAACATTTCAGATAGATGACTCTTTATTGAAAATGGGAAATGCTAGAGATAAAACATAACTTGTATTTATCACAGTTGTTGGGAAAGGGAGCAGGCATGAAGACAGTGACAGGGAATGTTTATTGTTGGGTTGAGATAAGGAGGCGGTAGTGCTGGCTTAAGGAGGCTGGTGAATAACAAAATATCTGGAGGCGGCAAAGTATGAGGAGGCAAATGAAACCTGTCTTTACCAGAAGATGAGAGAACAAAATCCAAGTGCTTAAAATGTAAGATGCAAGCCTGCATAATTATCTGAAATGATTGAATTCATTGCTAAGCCTCGAAGACTGTAATGTGCTTAGTCTGAACCTGAGGTGATGTTTACGTCAACCTTGGTTGAAAATAAAGACAAGGAGGTTAGAGAGGGAATGGGATGGATTTGCTCAACTCAATGCTAGGGAATCTCAGCAAAGTGAAGCTTGGAGGGCAGGCTATTAAGCATTCAGTCATGGACTAAACTGACTGATTCAGTGTTCTGGATCTGCCGGTAAATTTGGGAATTCTTCATTCGATCACACATATGCAGATGAACTAAACTTCATGAATCACAAGATTTGGCTCACTTTATTACACCGCACACATTTACAATTAAAGACATTGGAGACAGGAAGGAAGAACCATATAGTATTTTGATGTCTCAGTAAAATTCTATTGTTATAATGGCAATATTAGAATATCAAATTATTACTGTGCAACACTACTTTACTATCGCTGTATCACAGAATATTCTTAATCTGCAGAATGAAAACACCCGAGTGCTAGATGAACAGATAAAGGTCCTGTGGGGATACCAAACTATCAACCAGAAGGTTTCTTTAGTTTGGGCTGAGTTAGCTGATCTCAGCCAAAATGACAGTATAGATGCTGAAGCTAGCCACCGCATCCAGAAACTAGGTAATGGGAACAAATAGAATCAGATACAAAATTAGGACAATAATGCATTGCCACGAGAGGACATGTATAAAGAATTCCTGTACAATAATAACAAAGATTTCATTAAAGATTCCAACAATCAGACTTGGATCTGCTACTGGTTTCACATTAAAATCTAGTGGTACTGATCATTAAATAAAGCCCTATTTAGAACAGGAAGCTTCTGGATTTAATGTTTATATGAATGCAATTCTGATTGTAGTTTCTTGGGTGATCACAAGGAAGAGGATAATACAAGTCTGGGTAAGGCAAAAAGAAAAGAAAAGTCAGCACAGATTTGTCTTTTTGCTTTTTCCTTCTCCCTGCCCCCACCTTCCCAGTTGTGAGGCTCTCCCAGGTGGCAGTCCTCAATCATAGTTCAACTATTGTTTATTACAATTACTAGGTTTAATCCTGCCTGCCAATCCAGTCTATAAACTCTCAGGAGAACAGCCTGCACAATGTCACAGCTGTCAGGTCATACTTTGATGTATCTTATCTTTGATGGCCTTCTAGCTCCTCATGACAACTTTGGTTGACTTTTTAAAAAAACTGACCAATAAATGCACACCAGCTTTTTTCCAACTTGCTCTTGTAATTTTGACAGGGATTACTGATGTTTGTTGAATGGTATAAATGGTGCCAACCTTCCTCAGTGACTTTGGTCAGCCATCTCCTTCTCGTGTAAAAGGCTGGACATGAGTGTCAGATTCTCTTATAGTGGAAGGCATCAGAGATAGGTCCAACCTTGTCCTTACATTATATCCATGTAATAATGGATGTGGCGGCAGTCACTGAATGGCATGAGTAGGATTCATTCAATATCGGACGAGGACAAAATCCAAAATTTCTTACAAAGAGGCTCTGATTATTGCAATAATTCATATTGTTCTGCTTTATCTGTATCCAGCATTCAATACATTGTAACCTTTAAAATATTTTTTAAGGTCTTTATCAGATAATGAATCGTTATTTTCTTATAACATTCTTACTGGAGTTTGTACTAAAGATGGTGATAAAACAGTGCAGTCCTGATTTACCAACCCTTTTATTGAATTTACTTTTATAGAACTCTAATCTCGGTCTCATTTCAAGGCTTTCGACCTTGTTTCTGAACTACAAGTAATATCAAATGAATGTTTCTGTTATTTGCAACCCAACACTGAAAACTCAAAATTTTCATGGTTATGAAAGAACTTTATGAATGCAAGTTATTCAATATATTTTAAAGTAGAGGGAAATCAACTAAATATTTAGCTATGAGAATAAATTGGTGTTGTGATAATCCAAAGCTTTTGGAGTTTTAACAGCCTCAGTATCCTTTGCAAATTTAGCCACCTAATATGCCTGAACAACTGGTGGAGTCTCCAACTTCATTCTGCAAGTTCTGCTTTCTAGTGACTCTACAGGACAGATTTCTGTGGCTGATCCACCGACATTCAGGGGATTCAGACTGTCCCTGCTTTTTATGGTATGACACCCCACCTAGTGGTGTGGCCCGTATTGGTTTGTGCTTTGCAACAAACAACTACTAGAAAGTCTTTAACTGACTATGTGGTGAAAGCAGGTCTGCATCATAACACTGGGGTGCCAAAAGGGGAAAGAATTCACAATCTGGTTGTACATGTTTTATTTCCTTTCCTGAACAAACCCCCAAATAAAATAGTGAGGAACTAAGTTCTCTTTGAAAAGATCTTATTTGAAAATCACCAAAAGTAGCTAGCTGTCTTCTCTGCATTCTGGATAAAGCTACAACATTTGTGTTGTGAATAAATAAGTCTTTTCAATATATTGGCTTTGTTTTAGTGGGGATTGCAATGGCTAAAATCTCTTTCTTGCTGCTTCAAAGTGCTGAGGCAGTGACCATTGGAGTGTTCCAACTGCATGCCATTATTTATGTCAGAAAGATGAACTCATGAGCTCACAAGAATGTACGGATGTGGAAAGCTTGCTTGGCCCCAGTCTGCATTGGGATTGGGTATGTAGACCCATTGACTGGAATTACAGCTTCAATGCCATCATATAGCAAATGTAAAATGGAGGCAAGTTTCTGAGGGCAGATAAATTTGAGAAAGGTTCTTCACAATCCCTCACAGATGTAAGGTTTTGAGAGGAGAGAAAACGTCATGTTTACTTGTCAATGCAGGTCCCTATATTGTTCCTGGAGTTTTTACAAGATGAAGGTGACACCTGTCGTACATTCTGATGCACAGAATCCACACTGTGGGGCCATTGGTCACTGGAAGGAGGCAGTTGAGGAGAATACTGAGAATTACTTTCCTTGAAGCAGAGCGCAGGGAGACCCATCTTGCATTTGGATATGTCTCTGTTACCATAGATGGTCAATGTTATGGTGTTCGAGGTCCCCCAGCATGTTCTCCTCTTCCCAGATAAGGACGATGAAGCCATAATTTTCCCTCCAGAACTTCGGCAGGAGCACCATCTACTCCAGAGCTTTGTTGTTTTTCAGCTGTTAGAGGGATTTATAACCTATCACTGGACTGGAACAGTGTTGAGATTGCAGTGGACAGGATGTTGTGGAATGGAGTTAAGGAAAATCATGTTAGAGTTGAGATTTCTTCAAAATGCCCCTTGCAGTTGCTGCTCTGTCCTTGACAGGTTCTCTTCTATTCTTAGCTGTCGGTGAGGAGGGTCTATTTGGTCCGTGGGTGGCCTGGACAGCACTGAAGAATCTACGCAAGATGTGGTTATTAGGTTGTTGCTAGATCTCGTGCACTCATTGGTAGGACAAGTCCAAACCAGGACCCTTCACTCCTCTTTTCCCCTAATATCCCTCCTCCTCAGACCCACTCTCCTTTTTTCTGGGTTTCCACTTCCCACACTCTGTCTTGATATTCCTCTTCCTCCTTTCCCTCCTCCTCCTCACTCTTCAATTTCATCCCCCTCCTGCATTTTCTCTTCCCCACCCATCACCCATCGATCCTCCTCCATATAAGTAGGTCTGTAGGTTCTTTGATGATGCCACTCAGTCAATTAATAGAGGTAAAGCTACCAACAGAGTTTCCATTTTAACAACTTACAGTAGAGGCTGATACAAAATGAAAGTCATACCACATGAAACACACAGTCTTCAAAAGTGCATTAGCCATTTCCGTTTGAAAGTAATAAATGCATACAGGCAAACTACAGGATATGTTAGCTATTTACATATGTGAAATGATACAAGTAACAAATTATTTAATTTTAAATGCAGATCTATAATGCAAACAAGACATAA
>JARFYF010000036.1:14965919-14982841 GCA_030265395.1 Rhina ancylostomus | reverse complement strand
TTATACCCTTCCCTCACAATCAACAATTACACTAATTTTTGTGTAATCTGCAAATTTATTAATCAGCACATCTACATGGTTCATCCAGATCATTAATATATATCACAAACAACAGCAGTCTCAGCACTGATCCTTGTGGAACACCACTGGTCATAGATCTCGAGCCAGAGAAACACCTCTCCACCACTATCCACTGTCTTCTATGACCAAGTCAATTTTGGATCCAATTTACCAACTCACTATGGATCCAGCGTGACTTCTTCTGGACCAGCCTACCTCAAGGGACCTCGTCAAATGCTTTACTAAAGTCCATGTCAACAATATCCCCTGCCCTGCCCCGTAGTATTTGACAATCAATCTTCAAATATGTCCTACCAACTGTGCCAGTAGCCACCCATTAATTAACCATCAGTCAAACATTACTAAGTTCTTCAGTTGAAACGCTTTACCTCACCTCATGCATATAACACCATTCCAAGCCTTGTGCTCATTACTGGTATTGCTCTCAAAAGACATAACTGAAGCTGTAACCACTAGCAAGGCCGGAGAGCAAGGCAGTGAGAGGATCCAGATATGAAATCCTCCTCTCTTTTTTCACGTCTTCTTAATCCCACAATCTCCTCTGATTTAGAATCTGCATGTTGTACAAACTATTCTTACTATCTCCACTTACTATAACCCAACCATTTTATCTTTGTTAAGTAATGGTCTCAAAAACAAGAGTCTTCCTAGTCAGCAGAGGAAGATGAAGAAAGCAAGGATGATGAAATGCCCACAATAGCAGTGAGTAGTTCTGAGGATGAAATTTGGGAATATTTTATAGGCTAGGATAGAGGAATGGTCTGCACGTGTGCAGGAGCCAGCTCAAGGTGGTTCATATCTCTGCAAATGCGTCAGATGAGTTTTCATTGGACCAGACTATGGAAAAAAATCTGAACAATCAAATATTTGTTGGACTGGAAAGCCAGCCAGAAAGCTTGTGCACAAATAAGGGAGCACGGGCAAGTCCTGCACAAAATTGGCATGAAGCATTGTGCAGGGCTTAGAAGCATTTTTTGCCAGCATGGAACTAGTGGTCAAACTTGTGGAAGCCATCCTGATATAGTGGCAGATAAACAATGTCATTAACTCTATTGCAGCACAATGAGCTTCCATCAGAAGTCTAAGCATTAAAGCAGAAGCTCAGACTGGGTACATTACAAGCTTAAGTTGCTGCAGTCATGACTCTGGATACCACTGTTCAACAAGACTTCCAGGACATCACAGCAGTCCTTCAATGTTGTTCTAGTAGATGACCTCAACAGTTAGGTTGTCGCCCTGAGATATACGTGATGGTGTATCCTGTAGCTCTTCCATTCAGTTCTTCTGGGACAGAGCTGTTTATGATTGTCCTCCAAGGCAGCCTTCCATTCCCCATGTTGCAGCCATTTGGGAAATACCTTGGAGGCAACAAGAATTAGCAAAGTCACACAGGAGACAGACACTGAAGGAATGCATAAAAATGATTAATCTAATTTTGCATAAAAGATGTAATGAGTGAATTTACAAGATTGGACAGGAATGTGCATTTTCTGGTGGTTTTATTTTTGAGTTGTTGGAAAGAGAAGCATGGGGTGAACAGTGATAGAGATAAGGGAAGTTTGGGATGGTTGGTGATTGGGAGGGAGGGCTGACATTAGTGGTCCCACTTGTAGAATTAAGCAAAAACACTGCTTTTGTTTTTGTTCTTCACCTCCTATTGTACATTCTCCTTATTTTCTTCCTTATTCTGCTGCTTTTTGCATCAATGACATGGTAGCAAAAGTTGTTTATTTACAATAGTAATACATGCAGTATACTTATACTGCTCTAAATCTTGGAAGTTGCTTGGCTGAATTTTACAGGGTCCCTCCAGAACAATTTGGGCACCAACATGAGCATTCCAATGGCATGTTCTATATTATTCCTTGTGACCACTGCAGACCCGCTGTTCCTGAGTGCACCAGAATGATGAGCCATGCCAGTTGTGGATAAATTGCTTCCATCTTCACTAGGTTTTGACTTGGTATGTTAAATACAGGTAACACAGAAGAGTTCTGCACACACCATGCCTGTCAGAGGGTCCTTAGAAGGTAGATGTTGGGATTACATTCCAAAGATATTAACCTTGCAGAAGAGTCTCTTTGTCATGCCAACATTCTAAGCTAAGCAAATGTTCATACTGTATCTTCAGGACAGTCTGAAGAATTGTACAACTAATCAATTGCAATTGCTGTTTTTAAGCTAACAAACACTGAACCCAATTTTAAATATTTCAAAAAAATCATTAAAATAAATAAGATGCTTCTGTGAATATTGGTTCAAATATTACCATTCTTTTAAAATTGTGATGAGGTATTTAACAGCGAATACACTGCACAGCCAGCAAATATATGTTCTGGCCCTAAAATATGTAATCCTCCCAAATTCCAGTTTAATATTGGTTTCAGAAAGAGTTGTAATCTTAGGCTAGATTCTGGGAGTTGTCCACTGGAGTCATATGCAATCTGGGAGCCTGCTTCTGGAGTGACTCACTTTTTCTCGGTGATTTCCAAGGTATACAATAGAGTTTGTAATTACAATGTACTCAGATTGGATTAAATTCATTTGAAGTGCCCTTTCTAAAATTGCAGCCATTTGTTTGCATGCTCTGTTCTTCCATTTTTTTTAACAAATAAATTAATCCTGATTGAGTCTTCCATTGCGATTCCTTTTCTATTCAAAACGATCCCAAACTGCAGTGCCCTGTTGTTGACTGAAACTGCAGCCTGAAGCGTTCCCAGTCAGGTGAGAGCCAACTTGGAGAGGCTCAGAGTGTGCTTGAGTTCATTCCCAGAATCTGCCAGGCTCCCCACGTGCTTGCAAAAAAAACATAAATGGATAGTAGGCTCGTCAACCACACCAACCAAGCGCCGTTCCTGATTGGTCAGAAGTTGAGAACGGTACCAGCCAGTGCATCTATATATTTGGTGAGAAAATATCATTCTAAATAGAGTTGTCAGGACTGCTAATTTGTTGTTGTGGTTTACAATTGGAGATTTATTTTCAAAAATGCGATTTCAGATTAAAAACGCAAATTTACTCCTGCAACTTTTAAGGAAAGGGGACAAGTTGCGGCAGACCATTCCGATTTCTACTGGTAGCAGTGACTTTAAAAAAGTCTTGGCACCGTGTGAACATAACTCCATCCCGGGCCCCACCAGGTGGCCGGTGGTGGGGAGCCTGCTGGAGATCATAAGGAAAGGAGGACTCCAAAAACAACACACAACACTGGTAAATGTGGTGATGCAGCCGATTAATTCTAGAGTTATCTGTCAGGTTGCAGTATGAATAAATCATTGCCATCTTCAGAAAAGGCTGCGGCTAATGCAGTGGGACAACACTGAGGTGTTCTTAAAATTAAAATAAAAACTAGTAATTGTAAACAAAATTGAGCATTCATTTCACCGCGCTTTTCCCAAGCGTCACTAAGCAAGCTTTTTCTTTAAACAGGTGGAATTTCATAAGAAATTTGGGAAGATTTTTAAGATGAAATTGGGGCCGTTTGAGTCGGTGCACGTTGGGGCTCCGTGCCTCTTGGAGGCTCTTTTCCGCAAAGAAAGTAACTACCCCCAGCGCCTGGAGATCAAACCATGGAAGGCTTACAGAGACTACAGGAATGAGGCGTATGGACTGCTTATACTGTGAGTACAAGGAAACGGTCGCTGTCAATGAAGATTAAACAATTTCTTGAAATGAAATCATACACAAACACCAATTTATTTTGTAAAATGAGCAAATATTAATCATAGACATTTTGAATTTGTTTAATTATAACCCTATGGATATTAAACTGTTATCATAAATGAGCGGCAGTTATTTGCGAATATGACCAGTATCATGGAGAATTAGACAAAAGTTAATATTTTCAGACTGGTACCTGTCAGCTTTAATCAGCCATTTAGAAATCCTCCTTTATTTCCAGTGGCGGGCAGGACGACCAATGCAATAAACGTAAGCGGCCGTGACTCAGGACTTTTTTTCCGTGTTTTTTCGTTATCTTGAATTTAGGGAAGGAAAAGACTGGCAAAGGGTGAGAAGCATATTTCAAAAAAAGTTGATGAAGCCAACAGAAGTACTAAAACTGGACGGAAAGATCAATGAGGTAAACACGCGTCACGCACTCTCGCACCCTCCGTTTTACACCACAGTCACAACGGATTTATTCACAATCTTGTCTGCTCCCCTCAAGAGACTCTAGATTTCTAGCCTTGATGTGAATTCGTGCGAAACAAATAACAGAGAACTGTCCAGCTTACGCGGTCCTGCATTACGATATCTTACTCAAATATGTTAAAAAAATACACACTTTATTGTTAGCTCTTTGCAGCACGATCTAAAATATTAAAACAGTAGAACTTCACATTTTGTGAAGTACGCGATATTCCAAAGCACAGTTTGGCTGCCAGCGGAGAGGTGCGTTTGTGGACTCAAGAGTATTTCTATTGATTCTTGTGACATTTCTGATTTTGGTGTTTGTTAAGGAGTAGGAACCTCAGTATATTTAACCCGTCACGTCATCAATATTCACCCGTGATGGCAAGGTGTATCTATATTCTGGATCAAACACTCCGGGGGCGTGCGAGGGGAGCTCCAATCGTTCACTCGAGCCACAGTTATTCGGAGAAGCGTTGAACATTCTGAAGAACTCTCCTTTCTACTACGGCTGTAGAAAGGGACATATATAGAAAAGAGGGTTTAATGAACGTCCCATAAAAATGATAATGGACTCCAGTGAAATATATCGCTGATCGGCTTCAAATATTGTTTGGGGGGGGGGGGGGGGACGCGCCTGTTGCAAAGGGATGGGAAGAGGGCTTAATTTACAAACTATTGGCCCAAACCCAATAGAGTTGTGTTCCTGCTCAAAGGAAGAAATTCTGCGCCCCTCATTCGACAACCGAGATCTACTTGAAGATCAGACTCACAGAGAGCTAACGAGTTCCAGGAATCCTTACCCGAGCCGCCCGAATTCCGCAAACACAAATTGGAATCTGTGCTCCTATTTGTTCACTTCTCTTTTCTAAATAATTCTCAGGTTCTGAAAGATTTTATTGGAAGATTAGAGAGGCTTCTCGACGAGACAGGCAAGATTGACGATTTATGCCAGGAACTGAACAAGTGGTCCTTTGAAAGTAAGTTTTTCAGAAAATGTTACGTTGCAAATGTCTTTGGTCATTGGCAATAAGTGAATATTGTCATGTACACCGAATATTTGTTTAGGCAATATATAATTAGAAAATAATTGAGGGAAAATTGAAGTAAACAAGTTTAGTTATGATTACTTAACGAGTTTAGCTCAATTTCGTAGAGAAAAAAAACTATTTCTAAAAGTTTTTGTTTTGTTGGCAACTGAAACACTTAATTATTCCAATGAAGAGCCCGGTTACACCATTTAATCATTACTATTAGTATGACCATTGTTGACTCACAATGTTTGGTTGGGTGTCTCAGCAGAATATCAAAAGGTTTGTTTAATTCAAGAGTAAAATACTGCAGAGGCTGGAAATCTGAAACAAAAGGAGAAAATGCTGGAAATACTCAGCAGGTCTGGCAGCTGTTCTGTGGAAAGGGTATCAACCTGAAACATTCATTATGTTTCTCTCCCCACAGATTCTGTCTGACCTATTGAATATTTCTAACAATCTCTGTTTTCATTGCTTAATTCCAGCCTTTCTTCCTGGTTGTGAAGACTTTATGGCTTCCACTTGGCTACAGTTCTCCATTCTTCAATTGTTACCTATCATCAGGTGCTGCAGAAGCATATTTGACACTTATTTATCATGAAGCTTTGAGTATATCTGCAACAAATGGTACAAAAGTGTTTTAACAAAGAACAGTGCAAAGAACATAGAACAGTGCATAGGACTATACATAGGCCCATGTACAGTCCAGGTTTGGCCCAGGAACAGGCCCTTTGGCACCACTGTCTGTGCCAACCATGATGCCAAATTAACCTAAACCCATCTACCTGCACATCGTCGATATCTCTCCATTCCTTGCTTGTTCAAGTGTCATCCTCAGTGCCTCTTAAACATTGTTGTTGTATCTGCTTCCACTAGCTCCCCCAGCAGTGCATTCCAGACACCCACCACTCTCTGTGTAAAAAAAACTTGCCTTCCAAATCTCCTTTGAACTTCCCACTCTCACCTTAAAGCTATGCCCTGTAGTACTTGACACTTCCACTCTGGGGAAAAAGACTCTGACTATATACCCTTTCTATGCCTCTCATAATTTTATTTACTTCTATCAGGTCTACCCTCAGCCTCCAGGACTCCAGAGAAAACATTCCAAGTTTGTCCAACCTCTCCTAGCTAATTCTCTCTCATCCAGGCAACATCTTGAACCTCTACTACACCCACTCCAAAACCTCCACAATATTCTTGTAATGTGGCAAGTGGAACTTCACACAAAACTCTAAATGTAGCCTAACCTAAGACTTATACAGC
This sequence comes from Rhina ancylostomus, assembly GCA_030265395.1. NCBI lineage: Eukaryota > Metazoa > Chordata > Chondrichthyes > Rhinopristiformes > Rhinidae > Rhina > Rhina ancylostomus. The sequence goes on along the minus strand of JARFYF010000036.1, from coordinate 14,976,335 downwards.
TGCAACATGACTTGCTAACATTTATACTTAATGCCCCAACTGATGAAGGCATGCATGCCATATGCTTTCTTTACCACCCTATAAACTTACGTTGCCACTGTTAGGGAGCTATGGACTTGCACCCCAAGATCCATCTGTACATTGATGCTCCTAAGGATCCTGCCATTTACTGTATACATTTCCCCTTGCATTTAACCTCCCAAAGTGCAATACCTCGCATTTGACTGGATTAATGTCCATCTGCTAATTCTTGACCCATATTTCCAACTGAGCTATATCCTCAATATCCTTTGCCAACCTTTCTCTCTATCCACAAATCTGCCAATTTTTGGGTTGTCAGCAAACTTGCTAATCGGCACACCTACATTTTCACCCAAATCAATTATATACATAACAAGCAAAAGAAGTCCCAGTGGAAGACCAAAGGACATGGATCTCCACTCAGAATAACACCCCTCCACCACTACCCTCTATATTCTATGCCAAGCCAATTTTGAATCCAGTCTACCAAACTAACATGGATCCCATGTGCTTTAATCTTCTGGATCAACCTATCATGAGGGATATTGTCACATTCTTTATTAAAGTCCATGTAGACAACATTCACTGCCCTCCCCTCATTACCTTTTTCATTACCTCCTCAAAAAATTCAATCAAGTTCATAAGACATGACCTCTGCCACACAAAGCCATGCTGACTATCCTTAATAAGTCCATGTTTTCCAAATGTGAGTAAATCCTATCGCTAAGAATCTTCTCATAATTTCACACCCACTGATGTAAGGTTCACTGGCCTATAATTTGCTGGATTAACTCTATTGCCCTTTTAAACAATGAGACAATGTTGGCTATTGTTCAGTCTTCTGGGGCCTTGCCTTTGCCGGCAAAGATCTCTGGCAAGGCCCCAACATTCTGTCCTCTTGCTTCCCTCAATAACCTGGGATAGATCTCATCAGGCTCTGGGGTCATCCACCTTAATGTTCTTCAAGAGACCCAAAACCACCTCCTTCTTGATAGCAACGTGACCTGGAATTTTAACGTACCCCTCCCTGATCTCACTATCCTCTACGTCCTTCTCCTTGGTAAATACCGAGGTGAAGTACTCATATAGTACCTTGTCCATGTCCTCTGGTTCTAGGCATAAAGTTCCTCCTTTGTCCTTGAGTGGCCCCACCCTTTCTTTAGCTACTCTCTTGTTTTTGATGTATGTATAAAATGTCATGGTATTTTCCTTAATCCTACTCACCGAGGAAATTTCATGGCCCTTTTAGGCCTCTTCATTCCCTGTTAAGCTCTTTTTCATTTCCTTTATATTCCTTAAGGGCATTGTTCAATTTCAGCATCCAAAACTTTACCTATACTTTTTTCATCTTTTTGATAAATGTACAACATCTCTCATCATCAAATTAATATCTTCCCTCCATTGGTTATTGATTCTCTCTACATACTCAGGATTACCTATTGCATTATCCATTCCATGGAAGTGATGACCTCACAACCTCTATCTTTATTAGTCTGTGATCAACCAATGAAAATTTTGTGGGATAACTAGTAGAAATGCAAGAGGGAGATTATTTTTAAATAGCTTTCCCTTCCCATGGTTGCCAGGTTTTCTAGGAAAGCAATTGACCTCTGTTCAGTACTCCTCCCAAAGATCTGAAAAAAATATTACTTGAAATAAGTAACTATGTGCTTTTAAATGTTTAATCCACTACCCCACCCTCATCACTCAGTCTTCAAATATATCCTGTTGACTGCGACAGTAGCCACCCACTAATTAACCAAGTGAAGTTTAGTCAAACATCACTAAATTCTTCAATTAAAATGCTTTACCTCTCCTCACACAGATAACACCATGACAAACTTGTGCTTACAACTCAAAGCTCGTTTACATTGGAAACTATTCATTCCCTTATAGCCACAACCCATTTCAAGAGATATCAGTGATGAATCATAGGGGAAATGACATTACTGAAGCTGTAACCACTAGCAAGGCTGGAGTGAAAGGGTCTAGATACTAAATCCTTCTCTCTTTTTTCACTTCTTCTTAATCCCACAATCTCCTCTGTTTTAGAATCTACAGATTGTATAATACATTCTTACTCTCTCCGCTTACTATAATCCATCTGTTTTTATCTTTTTCATTTAATGTTCTCAAAAACTAAAACCTTCCGAGTCAGCAGAGGAAGAGGAAGAAAACATGGAAGATGATGAACCACCATGATTTGAGCCCATAGTGGCAGCAAACATTTCTGAAGGTTGATATTTAGCATATTTTATAGGCTAGGATTGAGGAAGGGTCTGCTTGTGTAAAAGAGATATCTCAGCAGATGGCTTATTCTTCTGTAGATGAGTCAGATGAGTTCATTGGATCAGACTACAGAAGAATGTTTGTTTGTTGTGAATGATTAAATATTTGATGGACTGGAAAGCCTGCCAGAAACCTTGTGCACACATAAGGGAGCATGGGGGAGCCCTGCACTAAATTGGCATGAAGCTTTTTGCAGGGCTTAGAAGCAATTTTTTCCAGCCTGGAGCCAATAGTCACATCTAGTATCAAACTTGGGGAAGCCACCCTGATATAGCAACAGATAAAGAATGTCACAAACTCCACTGGAGTTAATAATGGTTCCAGTGAAAAGTCCAGTCATGTCATTTAATCATTACTATTGATGTGACCATTGTTGACACATAATGTTTAGGTGTGTCAGGAGAATGTCAAATGGTTTGCTTAATTCAAGAGCAAAATACCGCAGATGCCAGAAATCTGAAGGAAAAGAGAAAACACTCAGCAGATTTGGCAGCTGTTCTGTGGAAAGGAAATCAACCAGAAACATTAATTCTGTTTGTCTCCCCACAGGCACTGCCTGACCTATTGAGTATTTATTGCAAGCTTTATTTTAATTGCTTAATTCCAGCCCTTCTTGTTGCCTGTGACAGAGTTTGTGCTTTGCACTTTGGCTACTGATCTCCACTCTTCAATTGTTATCTATCACCAAGTGCTGCATAAGTATATTAACTATTTATTTATCATGAAGCTTTAAAAACATCTGCTACAAATGGTCCAAAAATGTTTCAAATTATTATGTTCCCTCCATTTGTTGTTGATCCACTGTACAAGCCCAGGATTACCCATTGCATTATCCATTCCATGAAAGTGATGATCTCACAAACTTTGTCTTTATTAGTCTGTGATCAGCTAATGAAAATTGTGTGGGACAGCTGGCAGAAATGCAAGAGAGAGATTATTTTAAAATATCCTCCCAACTTCCCCTCCCAGTGGTTGACAAGTTTTCTAGGAAAGCAGTTAACCTCTGTTCAGTACTCCACCCCAAATGTCTGAAAGGACTTATTGCTTAAAATAATTAACTATGTACTATTAAATACTTTTCAAGGCACTTTTTGTTTTCCATAGATTGGAAGCAATATATATCAATATTAACAATTTTTTTTGCAAATAAATGTTTTTGATCTTTAATCAATCATTGAAATACTAAAGATGTAAAAGGTACAATGTAATTTCATGGATTATGTATTTGCCAATACATCTGAGAATTGCATTGTGCACTTATCAACAACTTTCTAATTATAGCAATTTGCTTGGTGCTGTACAATAAACGATTTGGTCTTCTGGAACAAAATGTGGCTGAAGAATCTTTGAACGTCATTCAGGCTATTAAAATTGTAAGTCATTGCAGTAAATAATTTTAATCTTGCTGGCTGAGTTACACTAAAATAAAATTTAAAAAGCTTTATTTCTGTAAAACAATCAGTTTAACAAAGTAACATATTCACATTACTAATATAAATTGCTACAGGAACCTGCAACGTAATTATTATTAGATTAAGATATAAGATGTAAGATATTTATTTATTAGCCACATGTACATCGAAACACACAGCAAAATGCATCTTTTTGCATTACTGAGAATGTGCTGGGGGCAGCCCGCAAGTGTCGCCACTCTTCTGGCGCCTACATAGCATGCCCACAGCTCCTAACTTGTATGTCCTTGGAATGTGGGACGAAGCCAGAGCACTTGGAGGAAACCCACGCAGACACGGGGAGAATGTACAAACTCCTTACAGACAGCAGCAGGAATTGAACCTGGGTCACTAGCAGAATATCAGTTATACAAACATAGTAAAGAAGAAAAGTCAACGGTGAAAATCTTAGTAAAACTCATGTTCTGTGGCAAATGTTTGTCAAGGTCCCAATGAAAAGTCTGCATTTGAAACATTTACCATCTTTTCATTGTTGTTGATAGACCTGTTGTATATTTCTTGCATACTCAGTTTCAATCAGATTTATTAGATTTAACAGTGCAATAGAGATTCATAATGGATTCTAAAAGTAATTGTATATTGATGGACTGAATCTTTATTGACCTGAAACATTTGACTGAAAAAGAATATCTATGTTTAATTATAGACATAATTTGATATAAATAATTAATGGATTTTTAGAAATATAAACAACCAATTTAAAATAGAGCATAGAATACGGCATTCTTAATAGTCCTTGTAAAGGTAGCAGTGATCTACCTTTTTGATCATCGCAGTATTCTGATAAAGGTACCACCTGCAATGCTGTTGGGTAGGGAGTTCTAGAATTTGTCCACACAGTGCAGGACAAGTCCAGTCTAGCTTAATGCTCCCCAATCAGTCTACCCTCAATCATCAGAAAAGCGATGGAAAGTGTTGCTATGACAACACCTCTCCAATAACCTACTGGTTGATGCACAAGTTTGGGTTTTGTCAGGATTACTCACCTCCAGAACTTATTGCCTCATTGGGCTAAGTATAGATCAAAGAACTGAATTCCAATGTAAAGTGTCTACTGATTACTTCAAAGCAGTTTTATTTACTGAGTGTGGCATCAAGGAGCTCTGGTAAAATTGTCAATGGACATCAATGGGAAAACAGTCCAATGGCAGAAGGATGACTGTGATTATTGAAGGTCAATCATCCCAGCCTTAGGACAACCCTGTGGTTCTGCATCAGGGCAGTAACCTAGGCTGAAGCATCTTCAGTTGTTTCATCAATGATCTTTCTTCTACCGAATATTGACAGGCCTGGAAAGAGTGGATGTGGAGAGGATGTTTCCAGTAGGGGGAGAGTCTAGGACCAGAGTGCAGAATAGAATGCCCTCAGGATAGAAGGACATCCTTTTGAAACAGAGATGAGGAGGAATTTCTTTAGCCAGAGGGTGGTGAATCTGTGGAATTCTTTGCCACAGACAGGTGAGGAGGCCAAGTCATTGGATAGATTTAAAGCAGAGGTAGATAAGTTCTTAATTAGTAAGGGTGTCAAAGGTTATGGGGAGAAGGGAGGAGAATGGGGTTGATAGGGAAAAATAAATCAGCCATAATCAAATGGTGGAGCATAGTCGAAGGGCTGAATGGCCTAATTCTGTTCCAATGACCTATGTTCTATCAAAGGCAGAAATAGAGGTGTCCATTGATGATTGTGCAAGGCTCAATTCCATTTACAACTCCTTCACATTCAGGCAGATTGAGACAAATTTTAGGCATGGTCTCATGAAAGGCAAGCAACCTTTATGCCACAAAAGTCCTGGGCACTAACCATCTCCAACTTACCATTGCCTCCACCATCAACATCCTTAGGATCAACTTTGAATAGAAAATCAATTGGACAAACCACATAAGTAGTTATAGCTACAAGAGAAGGTCATAGGCTGTGAAGCCTCTGGCAAGTGACTTGCTTTCTCTCTAAATCTTTCCACCAACCACAAGGACAAGTCAAGAATGTGATGGAATAGTCTCCATTTGTGAGATAAGTACAGCTCTAACAATATTCAAAAAACTTGATCTCATTTAGGAAATCCAGATCATTTGTCTAGCACCCCATCCACCACCCTAAAGATTCATTCTTTTCCACCACTAAGCTGCTGTGTACATCGTCCACAGTTACTTGCCTCGGTAATGCTGACAGCATCTCCAAACCCATGATCTCTATCACCAAGGTCCAGGGCCTAAGATGAAGAGGAACATCACCACTTGCATGTTTCCTCCAAGTTTCAGACTATTCTGTCCTGCAAATATATTGCCTTCCTTCATTATTGCAGAGTCTAAATCCTGGAACTTCCTGCTCAGCAGCTTTGTGAAAGTATCTTTGATAAAAGGATTGCAGCAATTCAAGTTCGTGGCTCACCACTTTCTTAAGGGCATTTAGGGATGGATAATAAACATTGTCATTGGAATTTATTCACTGTCTGTAATTTGTCTTTCCTTTAACTCTCTATGTATCTTAGATGATGAATACATTTGGTAAAATGATGGTGACTCCAGTTGCACTTCATAAGAGCTTTAATACGAAGACTTGGAAGGACCATACAGAAGCTTGGGATAATATATTCAAAACAGGTATATACCCAATTAAAAAGATCTATGGATAAGTATTTTTTGCAGAAATGATATCTACATTAATGTTCTGGAAAACTAATCTTTTAAACCTGGAATTTATATCACCCTTCAGATGAAAATCTTTGAGCATCTATGAGTAGCTAAAGTCACAATTTCAAAAAAATGTTATGGAGGTCTTGACTCTCAATTTCCAGTGAATTTGGAATATTAGAAATAGAAGGGATTACCTCTGTAATCCCTTAGAAGATAATGTTTTACCTCTGGAATTTTAGTTCAAATCTTAACATAGATTGGATGAAACACCCTCACTCTGCACTCCCAGGAGCATCATCCTACAGAGAATATTAGAAAGTTAGAAGCAGCTCTGTATATGGTTGGTGACTTTATTGAAGATGAAAGGACAATTTTCACATTAAAGATGCTGTCAGGAATTATTTCTGACAGCAATTATGACTTGACTTCCTCACTGTTTCTCATTTTACAAACCAGTTACCATATATCATTCTATCTTAATCCCTACTCCCCCACCCCACGCCACCAAACCTCATGCACAATCCCAATCACCCCTTCCTTACCTCAAGTACCATGTTGGCTGGAGTCCAGGCAAACCAATGACTAAAGGTGACTTGCACCTCCTTTGACATGGACTAGAATTTTAAAGTAACAACGTTAAAATAGAAAACCTGTTCATGTCTGCCCTGGTGTTTTTTTTTTCCTCACATGTGTTCCTTGGTACAAGCCTATTCCCTAAAACTTGTTCTCACAGCTATTCATTCTTCCATTTTATCTACCATCTATCTATCTTAATAATTAATGTACTCAGCCACAATGAGGAATTGGTCACTTCAGTGGCTATAAAAAAGGTGAGTAATCCAAATGCTGCAAGTTTAGATGTTCAAATGCCACAATGGTAAAATGTAAATCAATAAATGGGGCTAAAAAGTTATGCAACAGCAACACTGCTCCAATAAAGCCCCAATTCAATTTACATTCTAATAAAACAATTTGCTGATCTTCTGGCACTCATGCTTCTTTAAATTGCTTCCTTTCTTCTGTTGGCTCTCTCAGTGCAGAATTAGGATGATAGAATAGAAACATAGAATTGTTACGGCATGGAAGGAGACCTTTGGGTCCACTGGGTCAATGTTGGCTGCTGGTAGAGAAATACCATCAGTCTCTTTTCCTTGTTCTTTCCCCATGGCACTCTAAATTATTATCCCTTCAGTCTCTGTCCAATTCCTTTTAGAAGATGATGATTGACTTTCTTCCAAGCAGTGAATTGTGGATCCTAATTAATCTGATTAAAAAAAGCTTTTCCTCCCAGTGCTTTGAGCACTTGTCTGACATTTTAAACTTTTATGTCCTAGTCCTTGAACTGCTTGCCAATGGGAACAACTTCCCTTTATCCACCTTATCCAAATCAGGCAAGATCTTTACATCTCCATTTTGTGTGCATCAAACTGTGCAGGTTACTCTAAGCTGTCTACATCCAGAAACCAATCCTTGTCATTGTGCATGAAAGTGCAATTCGTGTGGCTGAAATGCACACATTTCTTGTGGGAATACCAGCAGGACTAACCTCCCTGCATTTTGCTCTGTGTTAATGGCTCTCTGTTGATGTCTGAAGTCCTGCTGGATGTCAGTTCTGAATAGTTACTTGTCCATGGTGTCATGGCCGTGATCCACATCCAGTCCTGTACTTCATCTAAAGCTAATGATTCCAATTGCATTTTTTGTGGCCTTATCCTCCCTTTGAAGCATACTTAAATAACCCGTACATCTGCAAACCTCCTCTACTTAAAAACAGAAATTTTAAAATGTATATCTTCCCCTATTTTTCCTTTCAAAATGTATTGCTTACATTTCTTGACCATAAAATGCACCTGTTCACTTTCTGGCTCCACCTCCAGGTCATTGTTACAATCATAATCCTAGTCACAATTGGTCGTGACCTCAAATACATCTTAATAATTATCATAGTGTTTTTGCAATTGCAGTTTGGATTATTTGTCTGAGTATAATGAATGAACATGACCTCATAATAAACTGGGTGGAACATTCCATCATATTTTTAGTCTAAAGAACTTAATTTTACAAATTTTTCAAGATCTTTTTATATTTAACTAATTTACATTGCTAAAACACCCAAGAAACATTACCTAACAAAACAGTTTGATTTTAGGGTCCCATGTCCTTGTGCTGCTTTGTTTTGTGTGTGATTATCTTTGCCTGTCTATGATATGATGTTTTACCCTGTGGTTTTCTAGAATCCACACTACAGCATCTTTCTTACTTCATTTCTATTATTTCTGAAGACACCATATTAGCAAAGCTTAAATGTCATTAATTTGCTATTTCAGTGTTAAAAATAGCTCAAGCATGTCAATGAAGATGAAATACTTTCAATATGTCTAGTGAAGGATATTAATCCCTCAAAGTATATTTGTTTTGCTTTCTAGGTAAACAACCGACTGTGTTTATGTTCATGGCTTACACTTCTCTCATGTGAATTATGTAAAACTGTGCTTGTTTGAGCCCCTAAAACCAGCCTCCTTAGCCCAGCAGCACCCCATCCCAATCACAGTTCCAAAATCGGCTACCTCCCCTTGATGCCCCAGACTCCAGCACACAATTCATGTCCAAAAACCTCCAACCCTACCAACTGACTACATGCTCCACACCTTCAACCCTGAATCCCTGACTCCATGCTTACTTGATCTTCCTCTTCTAGTAACCATAGAATTTTGTTGCTGGGACACTTCCCAACCGTTGCAGATCCCTCTCCCACCTTTTTCTCAACGGAAGTATTTCTTGCCTAAAATATTTGTATTAGTTGGTCATAAGACAAAGTGGTCAATAAAATCCTGTCATCTGACTTTTTAATGAACTAAGTCAGTTTCTATTATTCTATCAAATGATTATAATAATCTTCAAAGTACAAGAAATACAATATGTTATCAAAGAATCAATTATTAGGGTTCAATTTAATAGTTTTGTTACATTACTGTATTTTTAGGTTATCATGCATTTTATTCAGTTCAGAAAGAAAAATTTAGAGTCACCTAGGTCACGTGGTTAATGCTGAACCTAGTGCCGTTTCTCTGGAATGGCATGCACTAGGATCAGTCATCAGATTTGCACTAATAAACTGAATGACCTGGAACAGGGCACTGGAGCCAAGTGTTTATAATAGCCTAAGGTCAACAGGAGTCATTGGCTGGGGTCACTGAACTGACAGGGATATGCGGCTCTTGTTACGCACACAGCTTATTCATTCGAGACACTATTGACTGACACACCTACTTTCCTGTTTCAGTAGTGAAAACAGCTGAAGCAGATTAGTGAAGATAAAACATTTTCAACATGACTAGCTGCAGATATTAACCCTTGTTAAGTCCACTTGTTTTGCTTTCCAAGTAAACAGGTTGTTTGTCTGGTTCTTTTATGTAAATGCTGCAAGAATGATATGGCAGAATTATAACTATGATTTCTGAAACAGTAAATCTGGTGAAGGCCTGTAGCACTTGGAAGCCTACCAGAATCTAAATAGTATCAGAAAAGCCAACAAAATGCCCAAAAATACTTATTGCTCAAGATTACCTCATACTGTAAGCCTTTGATTTACAGGACCAGAAACTCATGGTAGCTTTGTTACTCATAGTGGCTTTTTTACTGTATTGGAAAAAAAAACATAAAGTCCAGAAGGGAATATTAAAATGTTGATGGAACAGAACTGGTCATGCATTTTCTGGATGAAAGGGTCCTGGGACCTGATCTCAGACATATTTTAAAAAATTATATTAAAATGATGCTCAATCAAGAATTTTTTAATATATATTTCCCATTTAGATGATTTTAAATCAAAAAGAAATACAAAGTGATATTTGTCTTTACAAAACATTGTATTTTCCTGAAATTTAACTCCATAGTTACAATTTTAATATCCAAGTCCCTTTGCCTTGGTTCACAGTCACAGTATTCCTTTTCAATATTCACGTTTTTTCAGAGAAATTCTCCTCTTTCACACTTGACAG
>JARFYF010000036.1:14807404-14818107 GCA_030265395.1 Rhina ancylostomus | reverse complement strand
AATGGCTCTTGACTACACATGACATTTGCAGTGACACTTGAAAGAGCAAATTATTTGCAGTGTTTTTCTTTTGTCCTTGGAAAGCATACTCCCTGCATAGAGCTTTAACTGAATCAGTCAAATGATTACTATCGGAGATAAAAACAGAAAATGTTGGAAATACCTAGCATGTCAGGCAGCGTTTCTGGAGAGAGCAACAGAGTTAACATTTCTTGTTAAATGAACAGTCATTGACTGAAGTATAAACACTGTTTCTCTCTTCACAAAGCTGAAGATAATAGCGAAAACAACTGCAGATGATGAATATCCACAATAAAAAAACAGAATGCTGGAAATGAGTTTGACGGTACGAGTCAATGGCCTTTCATTAGAGCTTTAGTGAGGACAAGTACATCATAAATACCACTTGGAATTGCTCTTTACTTCCAGTAATTCTTATACATGATGCTAAAAACATGTCTCACACATGAAAGCCAACTTTTCCAAAGTGAACTTCCTCAGCAGTGATATCACTGTGATAATTGGACCGGCATTTCCAGTTACAAATCAGACATGCATGGAATGGCATAATTGCAAGGATCCTCTAGAGGATCTCTGAGGAAATAGTGTCATGCTGTTAAACCATGCATCTGTCATGCTTTTTCAAAGCAACCAGCCAGCTCTCTTGCATGTCCCAGCCCAGGGCTGGGAATCCTCTAAAATCGGTTACTTACCTTTTCTCCTTCAGAAACAATGCTCACTCAACACCATACCCCCTTCCCAACCACAGCAGTGATTGTCCTGCACCAAGTCCACACCCACCTCCACCCCACTCAGCAGATCTATTCCTCACTTTTCATAACCCCTGCCCTCAACTCCCTGATCTGACCCCAACCAAAGCTTCAACCCAACCCTCTGACTGAAGCCAAAACTCAAGACCAACTCCAGGCCAACCCTTTACCAATGGACGTGGATTTGCCATGTTGTCTACTTCACTAGCTCTACAGTGGAATGGTATGTGAAGGAAAGAGTGGAACACCCATGGCACTGGGCCCCATGACTAAAACACTCATTAACATCGTGTGTCACAACCCTTTAGTCAGACTCCGTGGTGCTAATGAATTTTTTGCCTTAAAGCCTCATCTTGGTTGTTCATTGTCCCACTGATCCACAGCAAAGAGCCACTCATTGTTGACAAGGAAGTGTGGGATAATGGTGAGAGGGGACTGGGAAGTGGAGGTTGTGATCGATACACGTCTACTTCTTTGTCATTTCCCATGCTTTCCTTCAGTCAGTGCCCACACATTGCCTCAGGTCTGATGGCCTAATCTTCCCCAACATGGAGACAGATGGAGGAGTCCATGGTGAGGCCCCAGTGGTTCTAAAGCCAAAAGCGTGTCAGCCAAGAGCACTTCAGTAGCTAGAACAGGGATATGAAGAACTTGCCTCCACCTCTGCCAGAATCATAGGGGTCACATCAAAGAGATGTTATAGGAAGGGGAAGAATAAACCATTGTAGTCGTATAAACTTGTCCACATAGGTCTTTTATGCACAATCAAGGACAGTGAAACTTTGGCAGTCACTGGTGATCATGGCCATCAGACCTGGTTGGCAGTATGTCTTGCCCAGTTGGCTACAAACATCTGCCACCATCTGACATATGATCCCGATCCGCTGGTGTTCTGGTCTCCTGCAAGCTCCATCTCTCTGCTGAGCCGTTTTCTCCAGTGCAGCTGGACGTTTGTAGACCCAGCTGGCAAACCCAGGGCTCCTGTTGTTTTGCATCTTGGTCCTCTTCAGAGTTCCAATGTATGAGCCATTTGTGACATGCGTCCACTGAGAGCTGGATACTCAATTCCAGAGCTTGTAAACTGAACTGCAAAGTTCACCAAACTAGCTCCAAAGTTTTCTAATCATCTGTTATTGCATTCTGTGACTCAGAGTTACTCAAGAAAGCAGCTGTAATGTTGCATCAATTATCATCTTTCTTGTCAAGTCTTCAAGCTGCTCTATTTGTCTTCACTGGCGTGGTCCATGGAGCTTGAGAAACTGAGGCATATTCAGTTAAAAGGTACTGAAACTGGATACCCACCTCCCCGAGAGGATTTTATGCTTGTGGCAAATGTTTTCAGGGTAAATGCAAAAGGTTGTGCATTGACGATGTTGTCAATTTTACTGCATTTAATCTCTGAGTCACCTCCAAACCACAAGGCTATTGGAGTTAAAATCTGCTCAGAGGACACATTCTGACCTCCCTTGACTTCACGTGTAGAATCCCCCTGAACCAATGGAATGGGGAACAGTGGCAGCTCTTCAGTACCATACATGAACACAAGTCTATTTCAGTATCATTCCTTGGAGTCACACAACGCAGAAACAGGCCCTTTGACCCGGTGAATCCATGTGGACTATCAAGTACTGATTTGCACTTATCCTGTTTTATTCTCTCCGCATTCCCATCAACATCCCCCAGATTCTACCATTCACCTACACACCAAGTGCCATTTATAGTGGCTAATTAACCCAGCAACCAGCACATCTTTAGGATGTGGGAGGAAACAAGGGCACCCTGGGGAAACCCACATGTTCACAGGGAGAATGTGCTAACTCCACACAGTCAGAGACCAGGACCGAACCCTGGTTGCTGGACCTGTGAGGCAGCAGCTCTACTAGTTGCACCATTGTGCGTTTGTATGCTTGTGTTCCTCAGAGGTCACGGACCCATATCTAACTCAAGAAGGAGGGTTCTGCCATTTGAGTGACGATGGTTTATTTATTTGCCTTGTCTGAGTATTTAATTTGTCGATTTTCCCATTCTGATCACCCAACACCCAACATTCACCAACAGATGGGCAGCATATATTCTCAATACAGCTTTCTGCTGGCTTCCAATAATGAACATGAGCAGTGCAAAACAATTCCCTTCAGACCTCCAGAGTGACCTTCATCACCCCCTGCTTCTTTACTAACATTTCGTTTCACCTTAGCTTTGACAGCCAAATTTTAGTTTTGGACATACTTTCTTTTAGTTCATTTACTGCATTTCTATATGCAGTGAGTAATTTTCATCAGTGAGCCAAGTTGCTTCATGGTTGAATGTGAACTGTGGAATGTGGATTCTGTAAAGTGTGTTTTAGAACATGAATGAGAAAGGTGAAGGGCTACATTTTTTTTCAATAAGCATCAAGTTTAACATGCACATGTTTGCCATTATTTGAGATTCTGTATTATTGGCTTTTTAAAACTTTTTAAAACTTTATTTATACAGCACGGTAACAGGCCCTTCCGGCCCTTCAAACCCGCGACACTTAATTACACCCATGTTAACCCACTAACCCATACATCTTTAGAATGTAGGAGGAAACCAGAGGAAACCCACGCAGTCAAAGGGAGAATGTACAAATGCCTTACAGACAGCAGCGGGAATTGAACCCCGATTGCTGGCGCTGCAATAGCATCACGCTAACCACTACACTACTATGCCACCTGTTAAGTGGAAGTCAATATTCTATCTAAAAGCTTACTATCTAAGACAACAAAATGCAGCACATCCCCAGTACATTTTCTACCTGGTGTTGATTTCTATGAAATTATGGGACACAGCTCTCAGAAATGTATTATTGTTGGATTTAGTATGGAGGGAGGAGGAGCAAGATTGTGGAAATGAAATTTCAGCCTAACACAGAGCATAGAACTGTACAGCATGGGACAGGCCCTTCAGCCCACAATGTTGTACCGACATAGCTATTCCCTCCTACCTACAGAATGTTCATATCCCTCCATTTATCTCTCATTCATGCACCCATTCCCCTCTTAAAAGCCCCCAAAACCTTATTGCCATTTCTGATTGTTATCTACATGACAGTAATATATGAGCTTGATGTACTGCATTGTTACCTAACTTGCCAACACTCATTTCCCCAAAGGTTGCTAGCATCTGATAACCATACCGATGGGAGGAATTTAGGAAAAACACAACAAAATTGCAACATTTTTCAGCAATTAGTATTTTTGTAGGAGTGTTTCCCACCTCCTGTAGTTTGAAAGCTTGTAAATTGATGATGCCCTTATCTAAATCTCAATAAGGAACAAAGCAAGGTTATTCATTTCATATACAATTCTCAAATGTAACTTAAGGTGTCTAATTTGTGTTCTGGACATGGGTGGAAGGGAATGTTTAAAGTCAAAAAGTTGCTTCTTTTGCACAGTGCAAAAAAAGGTCGCATCATAAAAAATTTTACTTATGTAACTACAGTTGGTCTGTGTAATCAAGAGGCCTATCACTGAATCTGTCTCTGTATTTGGATTGCAACTACCAGAAAGTTTACAGCCAGGGTTGACTGTGGTGTTAAATAAAAGGCATAAATGGTTAATGTTGAGAACTAAAAGCAAGAAAAAAATTGTAAACTGGACCTTGGACAGTGAAAGTTATCTGTATTCTCAGAAAAAGCAGCTATAAGATTTAGTACAGCTGGCCCTAATTCTCTGTGATTCCACACCCACAGACATTGGCTCGGAACCACGATATGGAACACAATATTTTTATATACCACTCTAAACATGATCAGGTCCTTTGTGCTTTTGCAGTGCACTTTCACAAGGTTTTCCTTGGTCCTTCAAACACAACACAGTTGCAATGGGAGGCCACCAGACATACAGAGTGACATTGGGTCACTCCGACTAAACTTATTTCTGCAAATCAGACCTGCAAACAGCACAGGCTACTTCCAGTGAAGGAGCGCTTAACTTGAGAGTTCAGATCTCTCCAGAAATTTGGTCCACTGCCGTCGAGTCTGAAGCTTGTTTCATGTGGCAGGCCATGTCCCTTAATACATTTTGCTTGGTGTCCACTTCTGCCCCTGATATGCTTGGAGACCCTACCAATTGCATCCCCCTCCCCACCACCACCAGTACCCAATCATATATTCAACGCCCCAGCCCTGATGTATGACATTGACCAGCCCCAGTGTGGGAAAATGGGATTAGTGTAGATGGACAAAAAGGTTGGCATGGACGTGGTGGGCTGAAGGGCCTATTTCAGTACTGTACAGCTCTATAACTCTCCATAACTCACTGCACCCTCCAGGACTCTCAGCTTGATTCTTCCTACCCACCTATTCTATCCATCCCCCCACCACTGCCTGTCCAAGACTTATGACCTGCCTGACTACTCCTCCTGGATTCTCAGTGATGGCGCTTACAAAGGGATGCTCTTTCTTTTCACAAGACGCAATGGCTGAAATGTCAGCAATTCCTTGACCCCCCCCACCCCCTTCCTCCCCCAGTCCGCCCCCTTCCCACAGAAGATGCTCAGCCCACGGAGTTCCTCCAACAGATTATTTGTTGCTCCAGATTCCAGCATCAGCTGTCTGATCTGTCTTGCCAGAATTTTGTGCTAGTGGGCCTTACATCCACGTACTTCTATTCCCTGAATCAGCAGCAGGATATTTTGGAAAGTATGAATGAATGCCCCAACTGGGTTTATCCTGCCCTTCTAACTACCAGCTGCTCGTCTCCTGTTATCCCACCCCGGCAGATGCTAACCATCTCTTCAGTGATAATTACTGAATCCAAGACCTTCTTAATCTGTTTAAAGCCACCAAACCTCCCCTGTTTAATTTCCATTTCCCAGCTAAAGGGTATCTTGATGACGAGTTACTGCTGTTTATTTTCCTGAATATCATCTTCACAAAGGCCAACATGATTGTACCCTGAGACAGTCAGGGTACACTGACGTTAGTGTAAGTGCTCATATCAACTTATCTCAATTTTCAGGATCTGGGCTGTTCAAGGTGTGAGGAATATATAATTTTAAATTGAATAACAATATCACATGAGAGTGTTTAAATATTTTTAAACATCCAGGTCCAGAAATCCTAGTGCTGTTAAGTGGACATTTCAGTTGTGCAACTTTTGCTGCAGGTTTCAGGACCAAACTAATCTTGTGCCTTTCACTCTGAGATCTGATCCAGAGATGAGGTTGAGGAGGAGAGGGAGCTGATTGCTAAAGGATGAGGGTCAGATCACTAATGAAGGCAAACTACTGGCAGGATAGGGGCTTCTTTTGCAGGGTTCAGAACAATGGATTAGCCAAGGACTGGAGGGTTCATGGACTGGGGTCATCTTTCATGGGGATGAGCTTTGGAACATGCTCAGAAATAAAATGTATCAACCAGGAAAATAATGGAGGTAGGGTGCAGAATTTGCAACCTCCATCAAGCAGCAATGGCTTGCTAGGATAGAGCATGGGTCTTGAAAAATCGGGGGCTTGGAGATTCAGGACTACCAGAGTATCACATACTTGGACAGTAATGGAAGTGGTGGCCAGAATGATGAAAGGTAACAAGAGACTTAGCATTCTGCTAAGCAAACGTAGTTGGCCTGGGAATGGAGATTAATGGCTGATCTCAAGGCAGTTGTCCAAGATCACTCGCAATGGTCCAAAAAAGTTGTTGCACAGGGAATGATGTTGTTTTGTGCATATCTGATGTGAAAACCACTTCAAGGGTGCAAAAGTGACTCAGGCCAGAAAGTACTCAGTCATACTTCCGGAATGAAGCAAAACATACCAGAAATGGGTGTTATGGGTTAAGAAAATGAAAATCAAAAAAAATCCTTAAGTTACTGAAAATCTGAAACAGAAATAGAAAACGTTAGGATCTCTCAACAAGTAAAGCATCATCTGTGAAGAGAGAAACAGAGTTAATGTTCCAGGTCAAAGACCCTTCATCAGAATGAGTTAAATTGATTTTTAATCGCTGAAATGGTCAGCACTCTGTATTAAATTTCTAAGCATGAATTACAACCAAGTTAGCAAATTTAAATGCTGATTATATGTTAGTTAAATACGTCAATTTAATTGTGTTCTCCAATTTCTGCAGGTCATTTCCAAGTGAGTTATAATTTGCTTTTTGTAAATATAATTGAATTGTAATTTTAAGCATAGAAGAAAGAGGTACATTTGTATGTGTTTATAGTAGCTTTCATATTTTATGTAGCATATTCATAGTTTGGTAGACAAATAAATTTCATGGCATAATCCCATGGATGAATTGGTCTGCTTTTGAATTTATTGACTGAGGGATAGTTGCCCAGACATGAGAAGTCCACTTGTTTACATAGGGCCATGTATCCTTTGACATCCACCTCAGCAATGAGACTGTTTAATATCTCATCTGAAAGCAGGCATCTCCAGCAGTACTTTCCTCCCTCACTAATGTAACCACTTAGATTCTGTGCTCAAGTCATGGCACAGAGATTGAAATCACAACCGACTGATTTGGAGATTAGCAAAACATAATGGGAGAGGAACAGCTTCCTGAATGAGGGAGGTATTGAAGAGATCAGCAACTGTTTCATAGAGGTAACATGTACAGGATTACACAGGATAATATCATTTCATTATAAAATGATATTATAAAAAATATTCATGGAAGGAAAAAACTTTTAAATTGGCAATGGCATGACTCAGAATGTGAAATTTAAGATGCTACTGTAATGGATGGAGCAGTCAGACTTTAAATTCTTGTGTGACTGAAGTACCAGTGTTGTTACCAGTTGTTGCACTGAAAGCAAAGGATGATATTACATCATGCTGATAAGGGCAGACAGCCGAGGTTCATCTGCGAAAGCAAAAGACTACAGATGGTGGAAATTTGAATTACAAGCAGAAAATACTGGAAATACCCAGTAATATCTGTGGAAAAGAAACAGATATAAGGTTTTAGGTTGATGACCTTTCACGAGAACCAGGAGTAGTTTAAATAGATTGAAATTGTTTCAAGGTACGGAGAAGGGACAGAGGTGAAGAGAACAAAAATAATGTCTGTGACATCTTGGACACAAAGAGAGACTGTAAGGTAAATAGTGGTGGCTGAGAGAGGCTGGTGAAGGATCATTAATTGGAAGAGATGAATCAAGACACAGGAGAAGAAAAATAAAACCATGTTGGGATTGTGAGACACCGAACACAGCCGTTACTGCAAATCCAAAATTTTAAAAAATCTAGAAAGATTGCCAGTAAATGGCAGTACATAGGGGGTGTGGGATAGAGGCTGGTAGGTTTTAGGGTGAACCAGATAGGGATCCTACTACCTGGTTCCATCTGCCTATCATCCCCTCCCTATCTGGTTCCACTCATCACCTTCCAGTCTCTATCCCACTCCCCACCCCCACCATGTACTGCAACATACTGGAAATCTTTCTTCTGTCTCAGTCCTAATGCAGGGACTTGACCTGAAACATCAACTTACACCTTTAGCTTCCACAGATGCTGCCTGACCTGCTGAGTTCTTCCAACATTCTCTTTTCGTTGGAGATTCCAGCATCTGCAGTCTCTTTTGTCTTCATTGTAGGTTTCATCAGAACTGAACTTTTGGATTTCTAGACCAGGCACGTTCATGGTGGGATATATAGCTGTTACCTCTATATTGTAAACATCTATAGTTGGTTCTCTTAGTAATACCATTAAAATTAGGTTTGCAGTTTTGTGGTGCTCAGCCCTTAATTGATCTACTCTGGAACTCTATTGCAACAAGCAGCCCACCACCGCAAATTTGTTGATCCCATTTAAAATAGGGAATTTAGGCAACTAGATCCAAATCAGACTAAGGGAGCAAATTCTGAAGTTGTCATTCTTTGCTTTGGGATATTAAGTAAATTCATAGTGCGTCTGACAACTGAACCAAGAGCTGATTGCCTGCATTACACAGCTCATGCACAGCTCAGGGATATTTGTTGTACAGCAGACTATGTGTTCTTGTTCTCCTGTAGTTGTTTTCATTTCCTATTGGACAGATTTCACCAAGTCCTGGATACAAACATAAACAGATTTGTGCCTGTAAAGAAAGCCAGCTAGTGTACAGCGCTCATAACCAATAAATGCTATTGATCACTGAGTCTTGGCATTCTTTGTCCATCAAGGTGTTTCATTGAAATCTGTATTTGACCTCACCTTTTATAATCTCATCAGAAAAGGTGAGGTCAAATTCCATGCAAGAACGAATAAAGATTCAACATGGTTTAAGTTTGCTACGTCAGTGCCGAAACTATCCAAACTATTCAATACATATTTATAAATTGCCAACCTTGCCAGCATACAATAGTTTCATTGTTTACTTTGCACAATGGCATTACTATCATTGCAAATCTTATACAAGAGGCAATGTGAAGAGAACTGTAGCTCAAGCAATTCTTACTCAGAACCATTAGGGAGAGAGGATACCAAAACTGCAACCATTTGCAACAAAATAATTATTTTAAAATG
Organism: Rhina ancylostomus; assembly: GCA_030265395.1. Taxonomy (NCBI): domain Eukaryota; kingdom Metazoa; phylum Chordata; class Chondrichthyes; order Rhinopristiformes; family Rhinidae; genus Rhina; species Rhina ancylostomus. Next base: position 14,808,862 of record JARFYF010000036.1, on the reverse strand, counting down.
TCAGAGCAATTCAGAAAATTATAGAAAACAATAAACAGAAGTTGGGAAGGAAGGAGAGAAATATTGTGATCATTTTTAGAATGCTTTGTAGAATAAAATGCCTGTTGGTTCAGTCAGAAAAGCTGTGTGTTAATCCTTGCACTGGCATTCTCCATTATACTGCACGTTCTTTTCAAAACATCTGCTGGTGCGGACACAAGCACCTCATTATCCTGTGCTAGCAGCTAGTATTTCAGTAACAATAAATGAGTCATTTTAATAAGACTTTGCTGTTCACTCGGAGTTCAACACTGCATCAATTTACAGTTTATTTTCCAAAGGCCATAAAACAATAATAGTATTTTTCAGCTTTCTCCTTAGTAATTTGTTTTTCTTCTTTGAGTAGAACTGAAAGTATTATGTTTCGAATTCCTCATGGCTCATGAACACTTAGATCATTGAAATTTAAACGATGCTTCTTTATAACCACGTGCAAAATATGATTGTTTATATAATGCAGAACAGGAGGGCACCAAAATACTCTGTGTAGACTCCTTTATTACCAAATGTTTGACAGTGCTGATGTGCATATTTTTAACTTCCCAGAGTTATTTCATTTTCTCAATTCATTTATATGCTACATTTATTCTGTGTTTATTATATTTAACCTTATTCTTCCAAGCCCTTTTCAAGTAGCTTGCAATGAACTCCTCTCACTGATTGTGAGGATTGTTCAAGGCAGTTCATGGGTTGGGACAAATCAACCTAACTAATTAATGGTCTTACTGTTAACTTTTAGTTTACATTCACAAAATAGTTTTCAAATAATGAAAACAACACTAAAGTAATATGGATCTACTGCTTTGTAGCCTGGAGCAAGCGTGCAAGTAGGGAATCAGAGTTCAGATCTGACTGATGTAAATTAATGCCCTATTTGCTATGATTAAACAGGAAAATTAAGAAGTCTGAAATGTTTACAATTGATACAAATATTATTACTTCTCCAAATGGTTTATTGATTTATTTCTTTCACTACAGTTCCCATTCTGTCTTCCCCTTTGCCAGCAACTTCATATTTAAGATAAAGTATTTTTTTTCAATTCCAGTAATTACTTGAAGCAACCATAAAACCTAACACTTCTTCTCCCTCTGTGTCTAACCAGACTGCCTAGTGTGGCAGAACTGTAACAGCTTGCATTTATGTCTTGTCTTTGATGTGGAAAAATTATCCAGAGGCAATTCACGGAACTCCAGTCAGATAAATATGAATCCCAGGCTAAAGGCTTGATATTAGGGAGTGTGTTGTCTGTTCAAGGATGGATTTTAAGGGGACGCTTTAACGAGAAGGGCTTAGGAAAAGGTAACAATGTGGGTGGTTGATATCACAACCACAACTAGGGAGGTGAAAGAGGGAAAGAAGCATAAGAGATGCAGTTGTCAGAGAGAGATTGGTGGAGGGGGCAGTGGAAAGTGGGTGGG
>JARFYF010000036.1:14775031-14785346 GCA_030265395.1 Rhina ancylostomus | reverse complement strand
CTAAAGGGCCTGAGTTATAGGGAGAGGTTGGCCAGGCTAGGACTTTATTCCTTGGAACATACGAGAATGAGGGGTGACCTTATAGAAATGTTTAAAATTATGAGAAGCATAGATATGGTAACAATCTTTTCCCCAGGATAGGGGAGGCCAAAACTAGGGGGCATAGATTTAGGGTGAGAGGGGAAGGATTTAAAAGGGACCTGAGGGGCAACTTTTTCATGCAGAGGGTGGTAAGTATATGGAACGAGCTACCAGAGGGAGTGGTTGAGGCAGGTACAACAGTATCATTTGGATTGGTACAGTTTGGGCCAAAGGGCCTGTATCCATGCTGTATTACTCTATGACTCTTAATCCAGTTTCTCTAAGTAACTGAAATGCTCCATCCTAGCAACTGCATGGTGAATCCCCTTTACACCATCTCTAATGCAATCATGCCCTTCCTCTGGTGTGGCAACAAGAACGGTACATAGTACTCCAGCTAAGGCCTAACTAGTGTTTTATAAAAATGTACCATAACCTTCAATGCTCATATTCTATGCCTGTTATGCTTCTTAATTTCCTTATCTACCAGTGCTGCCAACTTCATGGATCCTTGGGCTGTACACTGAGTTCCTCAATTCATCAGTACAGTACTCCCTATTGTCTATATCTTACCAACAACAATACCAGTTTTAGTAATTGTACCTCCTACATTCCTATTCAAATCTTTAATGTATATAACAAAAACCAAAGGTCCCAGCACTGATCACTGTGGTGCACCACTGGTCACAGGCTTCCAATCACAAAACAACCTTCCACCATCACTGTCAGCCTCCAATTACCATGCCAATTTTGGACCCAATTTGCCAATTTACCCAGAATTCCATGGGCTCTAACCTTTCGGACCAAGCTCTCACATGAGATGTCAAAGGCCGTACTGATACATTTAGATTACATTAACTACCCTCATCAATGCATTTTGTTAGCTGTTTGAAAAATTCAGTTAAGTTAGTCAGACAGGATCTCCCCCAACAAAACCATGCTGGCTATCCCTGCTTTACCAAGTATAAATTAATCCTGTCTCTCAGAATTTTTTCAAAAACTTGACTACCACTGGTGTTAGGCTCACGGGTGTGTAACTACCTAGCTTATCTGGCTGCATTTCTTAAATAAAGCTATCACATTTGCTGCCCTCCAGTCATCTGACACCTCACCTGTGGCAGTGAAGATTTAAATAATCTCTGTCAGAGCCTCAGTAATCTCCTCCCTTGTCTCCCATTGTAGCTTTGGATACATCTCTTAAGCCCTTGGTGATTTAGCCACCTTTAAGTCTGCCAAGATATCTTGACCTCCTCTTTAATGATAAAGTGTTCTAGAATTTCATTGTCCCCCTCCCCAAGTTCGCCAACTACAACATACCTTCTCTTTAGTGAATATAGACGAGGAGTATTCATTTAGGATCTTGTCGACATCCTCTGTCTCCACTTTGGTTTCCTATTAGGCCCTGTTCTTTGCCTGATTACCCTCTTACCCTTAATATACTTACAAAATGCTTTAGGATTTTTTTCCAATAACTCTCCTGTGGAACACATTAGGATGTTTTCATTACGTTAAAGGTAGTGCATAAGTGCGAATTGTTGTTGGTATTGGTATTGATTTATTATTGTCACTTGTACTGAGGTCTTGCATACCATTCATACAGATCAATTCATTACACAGTGAAGATACATTGAGTTAGTACAGAGTGCATTGAGGTAATACAGGGTAAAAACAATAACAGTACAGAGTAAAGTGAAATCAAATACAATTATGTTTAAGAGGCATTTAGACACACATTTAAATAGGCATGGCATAGAAAGATATAGTCCTACAGCAGGCCTATGGGATTGGCGTAGATGGGCAAAAAGGTCAGCCTGGACATTGTGGGCTGACGGAACCATTTCTGTGCTGTACCACTCTATGACTCTACCACCTTCTGTAGTAAAGAATTCCCCACATCCTGAAACTGTAAGCTTGGTTCTAGAACCACCCCCCCCCCACCCCTAACTCATTCCCCGATCTAGAGAATATCCTCCCTGCATTCAGCTTGTTGACCCTTGGCAGAATGTGATATGCTTCAATTAGATCTCCCCTTATTCTTCTAAATTCCACTGAATATACACCAAGTCAACTGAACCATGTGCAAGAGTTCCATCATGCCAGGAATCAGTCCAGTTTACCTTCATTGCATTCTCTCTGTGGCAGGTTCTTAGGTAGGGAGACCAAAAGTGCACACAATACACCAGGTATGATCTCACCAATGGTCCTGAACTCAAGATCTGTTTGGATGATGATCTATATATCATTTGCCTTTTTGACTGCTTGTTGCACCCTTGCGTCTGTATGTTTGCTTTCAGTTATTGATGTACAAGGATACTCAAGTTCTTTGTCCATCAACATTTCCCAATCTTTCACCATTTAGAGAATTCTCAACTTTTCAGTCTTTCCTACCAAAGTGGATAACTTCACATTTCTCCACATTGCTTCTGCTGACAAGTGTAAAAATATTACATTTGCTTCCATCATCCAGATCATTGATACACATTGTGAATATCTGGGCCCAAGCACTTATACCTGCTGCACCCCACCTGTCACCACCTGTCGTTCCCCCCACAAAGGCCCATTTATTCCTACTCATTGTTTCCTATCAACCAATTTTCAATCCATGCCAGGACACTACCCTTCAATCCTATGTCCCTTAATTTTGAACAGAAAGCTCTTTTATAAGACTTTAGCAAAGACTTTCTGAAAATCCTAATACACCAAATCCACTTGTTCTCCTTCATCTATTCACCCAGTTTCATCACCAAAAAAAACTCAAATAGATTTGTCAAACGTGATTTCCCTTTCATAAATCCACACTGATTTTGTCTAAGCCTGTTTATATTTTATAAGTGTCCTGTTATCACATCCTTTATAGTAGAGTCTTGTAATTTCCCTACTACTGCTGTTCATCTATGTGGTCTATGATTCCCAGTTTTCTTTTTCTCTCCATTTTTTAAGACAGTGAGGTTACTTTTGCCCACAGTGAGGTTACTTTTGCCCACTCCAATCTGCATAATCAATAGAATTTTGGAAAATTACAACCAAGGTATCCACAATTTTCATGGTTATCTCTTTTAGTTCTCTGGGATAAAGATCATCAGTCCCTGGAAATGTATTGGCTTTTAGCCCTGTTGATTCCTCCAGAGCTTTTTTAAAACAAATATTAATTTCCTCTGATTCTTCCTTTTCATTAGATTCTTGAGCAATTATGTGTCCATTGAAGGCAAATCAAAGTATTTGTTTAATTGGTTTGCCATTTCTTTGTTCCCATTTTAGATTCTCCAGTTTCAACATTCATCTTCACTCATCTTTGTTTTGTCTTTTTACAAAGTTATAAAGCTTTTACAGTCTGCTTACTTGTTCCTCGAAAACATATTCTCATATTCTGTTTTAGCTCTCTTAATCAATCTCTTGGTTGCATTTTTCCAGCTGAATTCTAAACTGCTCCCAATCCTCAGGCTTGCTACTTTTTCTGGCAAATGTTAAATGAGTCCTCTTTGGATCTAATGCTGTCCCTAGCTTCTTTTGTTAGCCATGGTTGGATCACGTTTCTTTTGTGTTTTTGTGCCAGAAAGGAATGTGTAACTGTTGCTGATCCTGAATTTGTTCACTAAATGTTAGCCATTGCCTGTCCACTAATACGCCTTTCAATGAAGTTCCCCAATCTATCATAGCCAACTCACTCCTCCTACTTTTGTAACTTCATCTGTTTAGATTTGAAACCCTGGTTTCAGATTTGTGGAAGAGCTCACCCAATTTAGACACAAGTCCCCAGCAGTTTGTGAGGAGAACTTTGCAAGGTTAACTTTGCAAGGTTGACTGGGTTGAGGGCAATGTTGCTGTGTATAAATTTGGCGTCCAGGTCAATGCAAGTGTTTTTTTTTATTCTTTTTTAGTTCGATCGTGGTAGCAATGGTGCAATTGAATGGCTTGCAAAGCAAATTCAAAACAAATTTAAGAATGAACCATATTGGTGGATCTGGGGTCACACACAGACTAGACTGGGTATAGATTGCAGATTTCCTCCATGAAGGACATTAGTGAACTAGAAAAGGAAATGACACCCACATGAAAGTGAATTGTGACAGCAAATGTCTAACTCATTTTCTCCATACAATTTCAACATGAAATGCTATGCATAAAAAAACTGGTGCAATGTTTTTTTCCTAATCCATTCTCTAGGCTAAAGAATGTTTTCACTTGTGGAGAAGAACAAAATTAGAGCAATTAGGCAATCAACAATAAATTAAGTAGAATATTCAGAAGAAACTTTTTTACAGAGGGAACAAAAAGAATGTGAAATTCTAGCAGAAGGTGAAGGATAAAGGCACCTAGATACACAGATGAGAAAGAAGGAGATAAAGGGTTAACTGATAGAGTTACTGTAGATTAGGCGGTTTGTGTGGAGAATAAATATTATAAATGGGTCAAACAGCTTATTTCTGTGTTGTAGATACCGTGTAATTCTATATGATTATCTCGACTGTGTGGATGATACAAGATCCCCCACTGAACAAAAAGGATTTGGAGTTGTTGCACTGTTTTAGCATTGAGGCAGTGTCTGATACCATCAAGTGTAATTAAATGATCTATAGAAACTGAAAAACAAAAGGGATATGTTTTCTATAAATACTTACAAAGGCTGAAGCAGAGCATAATCCTGTGGTATTCCTTGAAGGCTAGCTAACGTACCCAGTGTCTTTTCCAGCTGGGTACTGAAATCATATAATCTTGCAGTCTAATGCCAGGATCAGTATTGTGCAACTTGATAATGGTCTTTGAAGTGCTCTGCAAAACAGGTTTCCAAAATGGGTATCTTCAGCTGCTGAATTGTATATTAAAGAGAGCTCTTTGACAGTAGTGTTTTAACGTTTCTGCTGACAGTAGTAGTTTCAAGGATCAAATGTTTTATGGGCATTTGCAATTTCTCTACTGTTTATTGTAAATGTTTTATATTTCTGGAAATTGCCAACATTCTATTATTAAAATGGTTACCAGAAATTTCTGGAAGAATGTGGCAAACACTGCAGGCAATTTTGTTCATTTCTTGTGTAGCAACTCTTGGCTAATGTGAACACATATGTTCCTACTTCATGCTAAATAGTTAAAGAGTTATAATGCTTTTCCTTTGTTGATCCTGCTCCTTCACAGTTACTGGGCTATTTCTTTTCATTCCTCCTGACTACTTCACACAAGGACTCTTTTCCCAGATGACCTTTACACATTTATCCTTCCAGTCACTTCACATTTGAGCTTCCTTCCATTTCAGGCTGACATTGCTCTCCACTTCACATTGACATTCATCACCTTCCTCCATTTCTTGATGCTGACCACATTACAAAGCTGCTCACCACCACTTCTGTCTCCTAATCAATGGCACGGCTGGAAAAACATACAAAACCCAGATCCACAATACTTTCATAAGATCAGAATTTCCCACCCACAGTGATTAGCAAGAGTAAGTTTAGTGACTGAAGCAGCACAAGAATCATTTGAGAACTAAGGTGAGTAGAGGAACAGAGCAAGATGTATTCCGGGGTATAATTTTTCACAACATGGCAAAATACTGCACATAAATATAAATATCTGATTTTTCAACCAAACTATTTGTAGTTAAAACAAAAATACTTATTATAATTAGCATAAACATGTAGAAATGTCCAGATCTGGTATGCATTCATGTGATCAGCCTGCATGTGCATTATTACCATGGAAAGGAAAATGTGCATTTCTTTAAAAATATTGTAAAATATGAATGCCATTTCCATTTTAAAGTGTATTCTAGGTCCTGTTTACACAGACTGTTTAGCAGTCTCTAATAAACTCCCCATAGGATATCTGTTCCCTTTTTATTCCTAAATTCTAGCCAAGTGAATTCAGATTGGCAATAGATTATGTTTTTCTATCTCTGTTCTATTCTGCTCCAGCTTTCCTGGAAATTTTGTGACTGGCAGTGGTTAGCTTCCACTCAGGGCTTAGCCAAGGTATTGTTAAGTCTGTTAATGCCATCATTTGCCCCAATCATAATGCCCCAATCACACATTACTCTCTCTACCACCCCAAATATATTCAGATCACTTTCCACACATATACATAAAACCACAAGCCAATCTTGCATTCTCAACACACCATTTTGTGTACATTACCCTATTCTTTCGCTCTCTGGCCTCTCCTACAACCTTGGAAAACAAATAAAACTGCAGATGCTGGAATCTCAAACAAAAACAGAAATGCTAGAAAAAGCATCTGTAGAAAGAGAGACCAGTTAACATTTGAGGTTGGAGACCCAGAGTTTTGGTGAAGGTTCTTTGGCATGAAATGTTAACTAGTTTCTCTTTCCACAGATGTTGTATGACTGAGTTTTTCCAGCCTTTCTGTTTCTGCTTCCCACAAACCTATCCGGTTCCTCTTCCTTTCTGCTTCCTCATCTTATTTTTCCTTCCACTAAGACTAAAGAGATTAAAATCCCATTTTCTCATCATTATTCCACCAGCACTATCAAAAGTTTCAACCTTGCCCAGATGTTGTCTATTCTTGCTAAAAATTCTGATGATCCGCTATCCTGCTATTTGGAAATCCCAATGGTTCAGCATCTGGCTCATCAGGGAGTGTTTCCTGAGTGCTCTTGAAACTTACTGGGACTGCTTTGGCTGTGCTGTCTTAAAACTCACCAGGATCCCATTTCCCCCACTCCCTTGAAACTCGCTGGAGCCCCATGGGCCACGTGTCTTTAAAATTTGTCAGGGCTCCATTTCATGCTCCCTTGAAATTCATCAGGACCACATTTCCTACTTTCCCTTGAATTTTTCTGGGGCCCCACTCCCTGCACTCCCTTGAAACTCACTGGGACTCCATTTGCCATGTTCCATTGAAACTTACCAAATTCACTGGAAAATTTATTATATATTGTGCAATTTCTTTAAAAAAGGTGAATTAAGAGTGTGATGGGGTATTAGAAGGAATAACTTCCAATTGTGCAGAATATCTGGCACCTCCAAAGTCCTAAGCGTGCTGGAATAATGGAGTTCAACTGAAATTTTTTAGTCATTTTTATGTCTTGCACAGTACTGCTGCTGCAAAACAAATTTCATGACGTGTGTCAGTGATAATAACCTGATTTTGATTCTATTGTATTTCTATGCCAGAATTGCAGAAGTCCTTCCAATTTTTACACCACATCTCCAGCCACATTTATTCCTTGCAATTACTTCTTTTTAAGTCGTCCCTCAACATCCAGAATGACTTGCTTCTGCTTTGGTGTTATGGTTTTTGAGGTAACTCATGAGGACAATGTGGGAACACAGACTCTTCCACAGATAAGGAAATGTTAAGGTGGTGCATTCCTTGTACCGTTTTTGTGTGGTCCTGACGCATGGACTTAAGGTTTTGAATACCATTTCAAATGCTCCTTCTCCACTTTGTGCTATCATGGGATGAAGGATTCCAAGAAGCCAGTGGACATGTTGCATTTTATTAAGGAGGCTTTGAGCACATCCTTGAATCCTTTTTTCTCTGCCTGGTAATTTCTTCATGTGACAGAGCTCAGAGTAGAGCATCCATTTTGGGGGTCTGGTGTCAACTGTGCATATGATGTGGCCTGCCCGAAAAAGAGCCAACTGCATGTAACTTGATATTTAATGCTGGGTATGTTGGCCTGAAGAGAACACTGACATTAGTTCACCCATCCTTCCAGTGAATTTGGATATAACATCAGCAACCATATGGCATGCATTGAGTTACAGATCACTGATACTGCAAAAAAAAAGTAGTATGAATCAATCTATAACAAGAAGCTTTCAAGTGATAACTCAAGAGTCTGACAAAATGATTGCATCCTTTTCAGGAATCAGGCCCAACAGGTGACCCTGCAAAGAAGGAACTCGAAATAGGAATAAATTCAGTGCAACCACCAAAAAAGACCAAAGACAATTCAAAGCAGAAAAAGTCAGTCCCAGAAGGCAATCAAGAAGAAACTCGCAGAACAAACTCTTTGGAAGCCCTTCCTTCCACACAGCAACCAAACACCATTTCAGAGGCAATACCAAATGGCAGTAATAACAAAACCAAAGAAACCACTGAGAAGAGACCGGAAAAGAAACAATCATTTGGGATGTTCCTAAAACAGTTGGTATGTTAAAAGAAACTCAGATCAAACAAGTATCGGAAGCCTTTCCAACTTAAACATTTAGAAACAAAATTAAATGTATATTTATCATTTTTAATTCATTGTGGAATTTGAGTTTTGTCAAACTGTAATGATAGGTTTGCTTCTGTCCCAAGCCATTTTATCCTTCCAAAGTTTCTAGTAATTTTGATTTATATATAATATATACTACTGGGTTAATGACATAATTTTAGGGCGAGAAATATTTTACTGCAAAAAGGAATAAAAGTAGTGAAATTCATGTAACTGAAAAATTCAACTTCCGATAATTTTTCAGGGCTCAGAACTGCAAATAATGCAAGCTCTGCTGTATTTGGAAAAAGGGATGCATTTTCCTATTGACTGGCCCATGCATTCAGTTTTTCTTTCTCCTTGTCTCAATTCCCCCACAGTGGTACCGGACTAAAGATTGAAAATCAGCACATAAATGGCCTATAAATGGCAACTCTGCAGTTCTGGTCACCTTCCTACAGGAAAGATATCAATAAGCTTGAAAGAGTGCAGAGAAAATTTACACGGATGTTGCTGGAACTTGAGGACCTGAGTTACAGGGAAAGGTTGAATAGGTTAGGACTTTATTCCCTGGAACGCAGGAAAATGAGGGGAGATCTTATAGAGATATACAAAATTATGAGGGGTCCAGGTAGGGTGAATGCATACAGGCTTTTTCCCCTCAGGTTGAGTAAGACTAGATCTAGAGGCCTTAGGTTTAGGATGAAAGGTGAAATATACAAGGGGAATCTGAAGGGGAACTTCTTCACTCAGAGGGAGGTGTGAGTGTGGAACGAGCTGCCAGCAGAAGTGGTGGATGCGGGTTCAATTGTAACATTTAAGAGAGGTTTGGATAGGTGCATGAGAGAGGTGTGGAGAGCTGTGGTCTGGGTGCAGGTAGATGGGACTAGGCAGAAAACCAAGTCAGCATGAACTAGATGGGCCGAATGGCCTATTTCTGTGCTCTAGTGCTCTATCTCTATGACTAGGATTTCCTCATTACTTTCCCCAGTCCACTGATGTAACTTGGGTGCAGGTCTCATTTTGCCAGTGCAGGAGGATAAGACGCAATGATACTCGCTAACAAGATGTTTTATTAATTAAATCATGGCACCCACCCCTGGGGCATAGGCTCTTTCTAGCAACAAAGATAAATCTTCCTTTTGCATTTCCCTGGAGCAGGAGCCTTGCTCACTTAAAGCACGTTGTAAGACGTGTCTGTGATACTCTATCCAGCTTTATAAGTATTCGGTTTAGAGGATGGAGATTATGGACAGTAAGGGCATGGTTTCTGAAACACTTTGGTTCAGTGAGACTGTGCTGGGGACATCCAAGTGGATGAAGCTGGACAGAAGGGCAGAGGGAGTCATTCTCAGCAGACACCACTGAAGTGATACGTATAAAGGTTTTCCCTGAAACTACCTGCACTGCAATCGCCATTTTCCCATTCCTCGGTACATCATCGACATCCTTTCAACAAACGCTGAGCTGCACTGCACAGCCTACTTTCAACAACAAGTGCATCAACTATTTCTCTTGCACTTCCCCTCCGTCCCTGCATCCTGCCTGTTTTTTGCCCATCTCGGTGCTCGTGCCTGGTGCTCCCACGGATGCTCCAAGGTTTCAGGCTTACAGTGATGGGGTCTGCACGTGGGCCAAGAGTCCGCAGGAATGGACTGCATCCAGAAAACAAACCACTGTGGGCACTGGACAACTGAAACAGGAAACACTCACCACTTCTTATGAAAGGTCAGCGACCTCCAACGTTACTTCTGTTTGTCCCTCTACAGAGGCTGCCTGCCATGCTGAGTATCTCCAGCACTTTCTGTATTTATGATTGGACTGTGTTCTCTTGCCCTGAGTGGCATCAATAAGGGCTGGTTTAATGACAGTCATCAGCTAGGACACTGGTGGGATGGGTGGGTGCGAGGACAAATGCTGTCATCCTGATTTGCATAGCACATCTGTGAATTGAAGTGCTGGTAACCTGGACGAACAATTGCTGGACTGATGTTAAGATAAGATATCTTTATTAGTCACATGTACATCGAAACACAGTGAAATGCATCTTTTGCGTAGAGTGTTCTGGGGGCAGCC
>JARFYF010000036.1:14667669-14680378 GCA_030265395.1 Rhina ancylostomus | reverse complement strand
CAATCCCCGAAGGTTCTCCAGTACCTTTGAAGCCTTTGAACCTCTGAGTCCAGCAAGGAGTTTAGTCATTGTTATCATCCTTACTATCTTTAAACTGAGTGATGCTGATGCTGAAAAATGGAACCCAGATCATTATTGAAGTAATAACAGCCAGGGCAAAGTGCCCATTTGATTCACTCTTAGAGAACTAATTATTTTGTTTTTCTTGATTCTTATTTAAATCTACCATCAAACACCAGAACAGGCATTTTAACCAGCTCAGAAATCATGTCAGTCTGTGAGTGAGATTGCCAATTAGTACCAACATACGTACATACTGGGAAATCACGTAGATTCAAGTCATTTCAGGCACTCATAAGCAAAGATGGAAAAGAGATTTTTGTTTCATCAGTTCAAGTTGAATTTGAACCTAGGTACCAGAGAAGAAAGGAGGAATCGTTCAATGACCTATTTATGAGTCTGTATCCAAGGATATTGCTGAACAAAATAAATAGAACTATGGGCGGCACGGTAGTGTAGCAATTAGCGCAACGCTATTACAGCACCAGCAATTGGGGTTTGATTCCCGTCACCGTCTGTAAGGTGTTTGTACGTTCTCCCGTGTCTGCGTGGATTTCCTTTGGGTGCTCGGGTTTCCTCCCACATTCTAAAGACGTACGGGTAAGTTAATTAGGGGTTTAAAATGGGCAATGTGGACTTGTTGGGCCGGAAGGACCTCTTACCACGCTGTAAATAAAATTAAAAAAAAAATCTGATCCATGATGTGCTTGTTCTGGATGTAATTTGTTTCGCTGTCATTTAAAAATTAATCTCCTTAATTAACACAAATTGGCCAAGATTAAAAGAAAATGTTTTTAATTAAGCCTTCAGTATTGTTTATAGTTTAATTAAACTGTTAACTGTTATTTTTGTCTAGCTGTCTACCATTTAAATGTAAGAGCTTCATTTCAGGCAGAGCATCGGACATTTTAGCTAGTTCAGAAATTAAACTACATAATTAGAATATGACTTTAATTCTAATGATTCTGCAAGCATTGTCATCCAAATTATGGTCAATTACAGATGTGCACATGACTCAAGATCAGTTTTGCTCAGATTATATTTCCAACATAACAGCCTATTAGATGCTAATTATTATTTTCTGACTCTCCATTGTTCTGTATAACTGCAGTATGTAAAACCAACTACAATTTTGCATTGTCTCAAACCAAACAGCAATAATCTGCATTAGTGGGCTATGAAGGTAAGGCTACTGGTAATGAAAAACAGTGTGTGTGTGGTGTCGGAGACAAAGCATTTTAATGGATGTCCAATTTCAGCTGACAATAATCTACATGTTCTAATGCAAAAAGTGACAATATATATGGAAATCATTTTGAGAAAATACAGCATGATGAAGGAGCTGGGGCATATTACAATATATAAAGATAAAATAATATATATTGTCAATTTAAAGCAATTTGGATTCCTGGATAGAGTTGGAGACCATAATGTATCAGGACTGTTCTGAAGCAGCTGGTGATAATGTGTTTAAAAAATGTGCCACATCAAGGGCCTGAACACTGCTTCTATTGTACTGAGCTTACTGGCTGATTTCACCCTGAATAATTGGCATGTAACCTTCTCTATTATTAGTGCAGACAGACATGTGAATTAGCTAAAAGGCTGCAGCATATGCCATACATTAAGGTACTCCTTACAAATCAAGGCTCTTTTAGTTCTTCAAACACCTTGTCCAATCACTAAACTTCTAATCATTATTTCTCCCAACTAGCTTTGTTTAATAAATATATGCATTGCAAATGATTATTTCAGAATGTTCTGTGAAGAGTGAAACATGATTAGTCATCTTTCCCATGTTATTCAGAACTTTGTGTTATTTAACACAAATTTCAAGTCAATTGTACTTGCTAGTGGAATATTTAAAGTAAATTTATTTCACAAGAATAAATGGTACCTTATGAAACCTTGGCAATAAACCAGTTCAAGAAGGCCTGTGTAGAGAAGGCTAGTGTTTGTTGTTTGAATGATAACCACCCTGCAATCCAGTATAGACATGAATTTTCTGACCTGATCAATTTGCAGTGACCTATCTTAATTAGGGTATGCAGAATGAGTCAGAGAACAAGATTCTGAGAAATAGGTCAAAGGCTTATCCCAGCAAAGTTCAGTCTGATAGTGAGTAAATTGTACGAAATCAGCTTGTGCATGTGCATCATTAAATAATCGCCAGAGGCTTTTTGAAACGTTTGCATACAGCCACCCAAGCCTTAAAGTAATGTTTATCTGTGAATTACACTGTATCTGGAAGGATTACATATGACAGATAATATCAGAAGTATTGGAACTCTCTGAAAAAGTACAAAGGTTGTACCTTTGGTAGGATAATTATGTTTTATTACTTGGTGGCTTTGAGGCTTCTCTCTTTCTTTAATAAAGTGGGTATCAAACAACAGATTGTCAATTCAAAATGGGGTCGATCACAATGGGATTTCTTTGGGTCCCTTGGTCCTTTCTACTCCTAATTTATGTGTTTTTGCTGTGGACAAAAGTATGGTTCATTTTAATTCTAAACAAGTCTGACAAAAGGCAAGATTTTAATCCATTCGTGAGTACAGTTTTCATCACCTGTTAATTAATATATTCTGAAAAGAAAGGTATAAAATGTTCAGATGATTTAGGATGAACAATTATCTTTTTTGTTCTAACAGATCTAAAATCAGAAACTGCTTGTGAATCACAACTGGAGCCTGAATATTATCACACCGGTGTTTTTTACTGCCTGTGAGGTGATATGGCAAAACTCACAAATGTAACATGAAGATATTTTCAACATACACAGCCATGATTTGTGTGACTTTGCCATCAAGCAGGAGATTTTGTTCAGTGCGTCTAAGGAACAGCTGATGAATAAAACATTCTGTAATACTTGTCGATTTACCTCTACCACATTCTGTGTTGCTTAAGTCAAACCAAATGGAATGTATTTAATATATTCTTGCAGCCGAGATCACAATATTCTCATAAGCATTTGTTGAGAGAATTTATTTCACCTTAATATCCTTGTAAGTCGTTAGACATGGCACATGTAATGCAAATGTAAAAACTTTCAATGCAAACACCTTAAATGGTATTAACAATAAAATAACCCTTCTCTCACCCACATGTTTATTCAACCTGGAAATTTATGACTTGAAGTTGAAATGTCATGACATTGGAGAGCTCTTATAAAAACTACTCCTGAAATAGCTGACTGTACAAATTCATCTAAATGTCACTTTACTGGACACCAGCCTAAGTTCATCCTACAGTAGGCATAATGTATGAGACATTATGGAGCACAATTATTTTACTGTCTATCAAAATTTGAACATATAAGAGCAGATATGATTAATGATCCAATTATATATTCACAATCAGATTGTGGGCCAGCCTGTTTACAAATCTGTTGAAATATTTTGTTCAAGAGACGTGAGGTAATGGCAGCCTGATTTGATATAAAATTTATCAAGCTATTATACTCTGTTGTGCATTCACAAAGCTTCCTAATTTACAGATTTGAAGAGGGGCAGCTGCACACATCATATGATGCTTATCGGCCTGATACAATTTGTTCCTGTGTGATAACTGTCATTTCATCCAGATATCACTGTAGGCCAAATGTTGCATCAATTGCTATTCCCGCTACATGATAAAATGGTTGTGATTATGCATCAAGGAAGTCCACAGTTTGAATGTAGCCATTTATAAACTGATGATCATTTCTGGTGCCTTTCTTCTGATTAGGTTAAAGACACTTCACAATAATTTCCTTGCACAGAAAGGTGAATTCTTAGAGATTCTACAACTTTTTGTTGGTCAAATGTGTCAATTGGTGGGTGACATAGTGGAGCAGCAAGTAGAATTGCTGCTCACAGCTCAAGTGACCTAGGTTTGATCCTGACCTCTGGTGCTGTTTGTGTGGAGTCCGCATGTTCTCCCTGTCACTGCCCAGATTCCAAAGACATGTGGGCAAGTAGGTTAATTGGACACTAATTACACTGGTGTGTAAATGGGCGATAGAATGCAGGGGGAATGAAAGGGCTGGGATGAGTTTAAAAATGGGTGATTGGTGGCTGACAGGGAATCGGTTGGCCAAAGGGCCTGCTTATATGCTGTATTTCTTTATGACTCTTCTGAGCAGTCCAGACTTTGAAAATGTTGTGGTTCACCTTCTAGTCCATAAGGAGTTGATCTCAGCAAAAGTTTCCATTCCTTACTGTTCTTACATGTGTTTTAGTTAACACCATTAACATGGGCCGCCATAATGACCCCATTAACTTAAGCTACTGCAGCAGGTTGGTGTCTCAAATTAAAGGATTACACTGTGTGCAGAGAGAAAAGAACACTGGCAAATCAACTGACCACCTTCTGCTGTCTCCCCCAGCCTGACACCCACTCTTCCTAGCCCACCCCCCCATGCTTCCCAGTTCACTTTGATTTGATCTGTTTAACAATTCCTCATCTCTCTCGTATAAAAACACAGCAAGGATTATTTATAAATGCATATTTCCGCAGACACCTAAATTCAATTACAAAATATATTTCAACAGCAATAAATACACAAAACACAAAATAAAGAATTAATGTATAAAATCCACATTATGCAAGTTCTGGGGAATGGACTTGACCATCTGCCTGCCTGTCCTCTAAAGATATCAACTCAGTCTTGTTAGCTACATGCATATTGATAGGTGCTCCATGGATGTGTTGTTATGTTCATTTGTGATCGAAACTACACTACAGTTGAGGAATCATAGATATCAATTTTGTTTGCTGACATAATATTTTTACCCTAGACACAATGCCTGGACTCTTTTTGGTTGCTGGCTCAGGCAGAACCAGGCTCTGGGTCATTCTAGTGTACTCTTTAATTCAGGACAGAACCTCAAGCCATTTAAGTTAATAACTTCTGCCCTATTTTTGTGCACAGTAGCTGGAAACATTGATGAACATCTTCATCAATACTTGATTTCCAGTCTGTTTCCCTTGCCAGTCATTGTCCATTATGGTTCCCCTACTTGATTGAATTCCAGGCTTTGCATTAAAGAGAATTCACATTGACAAGCCGAGATGGAAGAAATCAGATGAAGATTTGTTTGAAGGCTGTTGTGGGAAAGGAGCATAATTGTTACCACAGTAAAAGAGTTTGCAAAAGTTTTTGTCAGTTGAATTACCTTCTTCATCTGGGCAGGTTGGAATTTAATTGGACTGGGTATTACTTGCAATGTCTGGGGGCTTGCTAGTTATTTTTATTCCTAAATCTCAATAATTCTTTGTTAATTTGTCAGATGAAGAACATACACTAGCATTCTGCAACAACAGAAGTAACATTGCACTAAAAGTGAGATTCCTTGCATGTTCCTGTAAAATTACGCAAGACTAAACAGAAAGCACTTTTCTCCCCAGAACTGACAAAATAAGACAAAACAGAATTATTTAAACTTTTCAGTTAAATAAACTAAATATTAATTTGTTTTCATAATTAAACTTGAAAAAATATATAAAATGTATTAAAAGATTAGAATTTCTTCATCATATTTTAAAATGCAATGGTTTCATACATTTGATGTCTAGACTGCCAAAAATCATTACTCCTTTTGAAAGATGCAAGATAGGAGGCGACAAAGAAGCCACCGACAAGCCTAAATTTAGAGGTGACAGTAAATGGTAACAGTAATAGTGTCTTTCATGAATGTAAACACCCTTAATATTATGTAGATAAAGTCATAATGTTATACAGCACAGAAACAGGTCCTTCTCATGTCCTTCTAAACCTTTCCTATCCATCTACCTGTCTAAACATCTTTTAAGTGTTGTAATTGTACCTGCCTCTACCACATCCCAAATTCCAAATACCCACCACCCTCAGTAGACTCCCCTACAGTACTCCATAACAACATTTATAACACCATTTAAGGTGGCAGTTGGGTGAGAACTGATTCTTTTGGGCACCAATATGGTAGATGGGAATGGCACACTTACTTTAATGTGGATATGCCTAACTTAACATTTTGGTGTTGACAACAATACATCTTGTCTTGGATCTGAATCTGAGAAAGCAATAAGAAAAAAATGCAACAATGTTGAATTTGGGCCCCCAGGTTACTTCAACCTACAGAGTGAGCCTTGGTATTCTGTCATTAAGAAGTGCATTGGACTAAATTCAGTGAAAGTAGGCCACTGTTAAATTAGACCCAACATAGTATTTTACTTCAAAGGTATGTGGCCTAGAGTTACTTCCACAGCAGGGAAGGCCTGGTAAACATGGAGTTCCTAGAAAGCCAAAGTATATTGTGTGCAATGCCCTGCTGGTGCAAATTTTCACTGCCTACCAGGCAGTGATGGTCTGTGCAATGGAATAGATGTAGAATGTTTAATGCCTGCACAACAGGTGGCTCGCAGACTGATGGGAACAAGTGTGTGACTGCAGTGGAGGGAAGCCTAGCGGGGGAGTGCATGGTTTGGTTGTAGGCAATCGAGACCTTCAGTGTTGGATGTAGTCATGGGAGGAGGAGTGGGGTTAGGATCGGCTTTACGATCAAATTGGAGAAGGATGAGTTTGACATTTGGTGGTGGACAAGAAGATTTCATAAAAGGTATGCGTGGGTCCTTGTTCTAAAGTAAATAGTGCCAGGAATGTAATGAGTTACCGCATTGACAACATCTAAAACATATGTATCTTATTTGTTCCACACTCTCCAACTGCACACATGCATAGAGCAAAGCCTCCTTGAAGAGATACATCATCCCCACTAACTCCCAGGAACCTCTGGTCCATGACTGCTCAAAGTGGGGAAGCAGCATTCAGGATGGTGTTGAGAATCTTGGTTCCGTCCATTGGGAACACTGCGCAATTGGTGGAAGGAGTGCACCACCACATAAATTACCTATCCACCCACCTCTCCTGTCAGTCACCTCCTACCCCATCTATGGACAAGTCTGCAGTTCCCACAATGGTCTCATCAGCCACCTTGGAACAGTCAAAGCTCAAGTAGAACCAAGTCATCCTTAGTTCTGAGAGACCGCCTAAGAAGAAGATCTTAAATATATCTCATACTGTATACTTACATACTCTACAATTAGTTTATAAGTTAAAGGGCACCTCCTGGCAACCAATTCCCAGCAGCAGATTCTATGGGCTGGAATGTGCTCAGGCAGTCCCTTTAAATATTACCACAGCATGCATCACATTTGTAGTGAGTGGCCTGCAGGCCACATAAACATGAATGAATTTCACAGAAAAGGCTTCTGGATATCTGTTTCATGCTGTTGGACTCTTCTGTGCTTGTCCAGGTGTCTCTCTGCATAAGCTTATTACATGCATCAAGGACCCAAACCAATATTGTGAACTTCAAGTTATACAAAGCACAATGCAATCAATTTTCCTATAAAACTCTACCTTATTGTACTCATTAACAATGCACTAGAGGATCGAATTTCTAGGTCACTTCGTTTATGTTTCTACTTTCAAACTCAGACCAGTGTGTACATATTTTACATGCTATTGGTTTTGAATTAAAGAAGGAAAGCAGCAAAAAAAAACCTTCATAGTGTTTCAAAGGAACTGCAGCCGTTTATTGTGACTGCTGCTGCAGAGTGTGTAATGCAGATCTGACCTTTGATAATGTTGAAACACCTTATGTGGGCTGCTGACAAAGGCATCTGTTCTACTTATGCACATTGAATATATCTATTTTATCTAAAGCTAGTATACCTGTTCTCCACTGTTAAAATCATTCACTAAAATCACTGTGACCTGAACTTACCTTGTCTGATAGAACTAGATAGCCTAAATTGCAAGGGCTTCCATGGATATAACTTCATTTATATTATCCAAAAGTATTATGGTGACATCTTGCAACCTGATCATTTGCAGTAACTTCTTGCAAAAAGAGGGTGATGCTATATGCCTCCATTAACTTTTAGTGCAGAATAGTCATATCATTGCAAAGAGTACATTTCATTTAAATATGATCACTGACAATTGATTCCTGAAACCTGTTTGCCTACACAGTCAGATCACTGGAAATATGATCGCATGCATTGTTGTTTGAATCCATACTTTCATATTTGAAGTATCCTTGGCAAATACAACAAGGAATCATGATTAATTTCAAAATTTCAATGTCTGGGATGCCAATATTATTTTAATCTTTTTGCATTAAGATTAACTGCTGATGACAGCAGCAGATGATCAGGCTGAGGGCAAATCTAAGCATGAAGGAGCTGATCTAATATTAGCAAAGACAGTCATTATCCAAGGCTGTTGGAATAATTGCAATGTTTTAACTGAAACACAAGATGATTTAATTCAGCTCACTCAGACTGTCATGATCAATAACTTCTCCTAGCCAGGGATACCCTAATCTTGTCACTGAAAAGTACTATTGAACCAAATGCATACTTACTAGGAGTCTTCTGCCTATTCAGTTTTCTACCTATTTCAGTTTTTGGCTAAGGAAATATGAACTGGATCCACTGGGGTCTCTCTATAAGTGATCCCACAAATCAGACAATTCTTCCCACTTTTGATACCAAGTTCTTGGTATTTACACGCATTCCAAAAAGAAGATTGCAAACATGGGTGGAGCATGCAATTGATTTAATTTTCTAAAATATTACTTCATTCGTAAGATTTGCAAATATATGAGAAAATGCATTGAGATGTCACCATTCTCAGTTTAAGAAATATAATTCCATTTACATTGCATCAGCATGACATCAATTGTTCTTCAAGTACACTCCTTGTGCAAATGGTTTGTAGGTCTTTTTAAACACAGATTCCCACCCCTTAGGTGTTTAATGGTTAAAGGGCTTTCAACAGTGATTCTTCCCCAAAGAGCCCTTGCTCCAGCTGCACCAAGCTTCGGTCCATCTCTCAGCTCATAGACCTGTACCTTGGAAAGTTTCAATCTGCAACATTCAGTTGTGGACAGCTCCTTGCACTGTAAGACCAGCAAATTTCAAGCAGTCCAGCGTGTGTCTTTCACCAAGTAGATAATCTTTCAGCAGCATTTGATGGTTGTCTCAGTGTGTGTCCCTGTGAACAGCCCATAAAGCATAGAGTTCTCTATAATTCATCTGTTTACAAAAAAACCTAACAAAGACTATTGCAGTTCTTTTGCAAATAAGCATTCCTGAAGTAGTTATATGATGGTGTCATTGCCAACATTACTCCCTCAGGGCAGCTGCAATGGAGTTGAGACTCTGGCTGTGCATGAAGGATCTGATGAGGATCACAACCAGCCAAGCAAAGTCTTGGTGATTGAAAGTTCTGGTGATGAGGCATTCAAGTAAATGACCTTGACAGCCTACATATCCACCATCTCCTTTTCCCACAAGGCCTCAAGGATATACCATGCAGTCAACTGCCTGAGTGACATGTCAAACTTGGTCTTCTGGATAAAGTTTTCTATGAGGGACAGATGATACAGCAGATTTGAGCTGAAAGGAATGTTCCACATTAACGTAACCAGAGCCATCTTTTGCAACACCTGACTGAAATAGAACATCAGAACATCACATGAGTCTATGCACATTTTACTGTGTTTTTAACCTTTCAAAATATAGTTTATTCTCAAAAGTTTTGAAAATTATGTAATACTGATCATTCAAGTCAACACTTTCATAATAAGCTATGTTATTCATTCACAACTTTCAGCAAATAGGTAATGGGGATTTAACACAGATTTCAACTAATCTGTGTGCTATGGCAGCTTGATGCAACTGAATGCATAGGTAGCCATTAGGATGAATGCATGTTGGGTACATTTTTCCCTCCTCTCTCTGGAGATTTCTACATCACTTGTCTTTAAATTTGGTCAATTTTCAATTCTGAGATAAAAGGCTGAGCATTGGGATGGGGTATGGGCCACTGTTGTGCCACATTCAGCAAACCCAAGAGCACCTTGCATCTTGCTTTGGTTGTACCTACATGAGGCATTGCCTCAAGAAGGCAACATCCATCATCAAAAATCCCATCCATCAGGGACATGGCATCTTCTCACAGCTACCATCGGGCAGGAGGAACAGAAGCTTGAAGTCCCACACCACCAGGTTCAAAAACAGCTACTTCCCTTCAACCATTCAGTTCTTGAACCAATCAGCACAATTTTAATCACTACAGTATAGCAACACTACGACCACTTTGATCACTTTGCACTAAAATGGACTTTGTCTTGTTTTTTCCAATTATGTTCTTTCTTATAAGTATTGTGTATGTTTAATTCATGTTTTTTTTGTGAATGCTGCTTATAAGATGCTATGTGCCTGTGATGCTGCTGCAAGTAAGTTTTACATTACACCTGTGTATATGACAATAAGCTTGACTTTGACTTTGACCTGATGTGACCATGTTTTTTCACACAATCTAAAGAGTGAGCTGCTCCCGACATTTCCCATTTCCATTTCGCCTCATCTGTACCCTCCGCCCAGTTCTGGTTGCGTGCCCTGACTCTTCTCAAGAGGTACCCAGCTACCCCAGTCATCTGCCCACATGTTATACAAGGCAGAGTATGGGGTGTGCAAGTGTGCAGTGGCTGGGACACTGAACTGTAATATTTAAATTGGGCTGCTCCCACAGTACAATAGGATCCTAAGGTGAATTTAACAGTTGCTTTATGGATTTTCAAGAGACCTGACAACCTGGTAATAAAATGGAGGTGAGAGTTGGCACAAGTTAGTGCTTTTAGAACTCTCCTTGTGAATGAACCCACCCCCCCTCAGAAAGTTTCAACCCCACCCCCCACCCGTAGCTATTCCTGTCTGTTTCAATGATCTCCACTGTCACACTTTGCTCTCCAGACCCAACACTTATCTCACCATTTCAAGTTTCTTCCCTTCACTCCAATTCACTTCCTCATCCCAACTTGTCAAGCTCCAGTCTTTCCATCACTATTCAGACTATCCCATTAATCGATGCTATTAGTTAATTAATTAATCATAAATAAAGCACAATCAGAATATGTGATGGAGAATATGTTCCAGAAACAGAGTAATGTGCAGAAGGTATATGCTGAAAGAAAGACTCCCAACCCTAAAAGGGGATCTGTGGTATTGCAAGTGGTAGACCAGAGAATAATGGCTATATCGTTCAGTTATCTTTTCTGTTTTTCTACTTTTCTTTTTATCTGTTTCTTCATCCTTTATTTTATTCTCTCTGTATTCTTCTTTTGTTCAGGTGGAGAGTATTGCAATATCTATGAGAAGAAAAAACAGTGATGATTGCTGACTACATTTACGGATTGCTGACAGTGGCTTCATTTCCAGTCACATCCCCTAACCTTACACCTTTTCATTACCCTTTCTTTATTTAGTTGTGAGATGTGGATGCTACTGGCAAGGCCAGTGTACATTGCCCATCCATAATTGCCCTTAAGGAACCAAAAGTGAGCCACATTCTTCAACCTTTTCAGTCTCAGCAGCGAATGTACTCCCACAGTGCTGTTGATGTAGTGCATAAAAGCATAAGTGTTACTTTAAGAATTGAGAGCAACATGTGATATGATTTTTGATATATTGTTGTACCAGACACTCTCATTTGTGGAGAGTTTATTGTCTTTAATAAAGGATGATCTATTGATAGTTGTATCACAGTAATTTGTGTTAGCAAGCAGCAACACTAAAGAATCTATAGACACAATATTGACACTGAGTTTGGGATGTTGCTCCTTGAGGGAGTAGCAGGACAATGGTTCAGTGTGAAGAAAATAAAGAACAGAGTTCCCTGTGTAGAGCAGGCACGTATGTGGCAGATATGGTGAATTCAATAGATACATGCCATTTGAAGTGAGTGGGAATGTTCCTGAGGGTGAACAGTATCAAGTAAACAGTATCCCAGTGGAAGTCTTAGAAGATGATACAAATGATACAGAACAGAAGAAGGAAAAAGGCAATAGAGTTTCCAGAGACATATGAAATATTTGTGAGTCCACCAGCATTGTGAACCACAGTCATGATCTCATATGAGGCCAAGATGAAAACCTTGATCTTAGAATGAAAATTTTAATCCAGTACCATTGGAGTTCTTGAGAACTACAGGTTGGCATGCGATCAGGGACCAGACAAAATAACTGACAAATATGTGCTAAAGACATTAGCAAAGAGGTGCAAGTTCACAACCATTTTTATTCAGGTGCTGTGAAACAACCTTGTAAGCCGATTAGCAAATGAGGGAATTCAGGCAAAACCACTTGATAAGGCAGATATATTGCTCACTGATATGGAGATAACACTTAAAAACCTGAGGTAGTAGGGAAATAGCTTACAGAAATGGTGCTGATGGCATGGTTGCCTTCTCCACAGCTGAGTCACATGGATGCAAAAAGTGGGTTCAGCAGCAAATTAGCAGGTGACACGAGTGCAAAAGACATGAAGGCTGCAAGTCATGTTGGTGCAAAAGGAGGGGGCCCTTACCATGAATATTACAGAAAAGACCCAACCTCAGAAAGTCCATTCAAGATGGACTGGTGCTACAATTCTCATGAGGTAGGGCACCTTGCATAGGCTGTAGAAAGTAACAACCAGTAAAGGTGTAATCCGATGTGCCGTGGACATAGTGGACAAGGAACAGAACAGTCCTGATGGGATGCCCTATACTTGTAAATAGTTGATGGTCTGCATGGGGTTATTACATTTCTGTATTGGGGAGGCAGTGGAATGTATATAT
>JARFYF010000036.1:14588518-14599708 GCA_030265395.1 Rhina ancylostomus | reverse complement strand
CTGCTTGCACAAATTTACTGATTCATTTTGTTTCCCAGGTAACACATGAAATTTAATACCTCAGCCATTCTAACTCCAGAATGACAGAGCCAAAGACAGCTAATCATGTCTTTTTAATCTCCAGTGCCTTAAAGGATAAAGGGATCTAAAAGAATAGGTCTTATCATTTGTCAGTCCTCCTGATCTGGAATGATGTGGGAAGGCACCATAAAGAGTAACCATAGTCATTGAATACTAATAGCACAAAATGAGGCCATTCACCTCACTGAGTTGATGATGGCTTCTTGAAGAACCACTACTCAGTCACATTACCCTCCTCTTTCCCCATAGACCTGCAAGCTATTTTCACTTGAGTCCCTTTCCTTCCTGATTGTCAAACCCTGGCAACCTTACATGCAAGAGAGTTCCAGAATGAAGCTTGCATGAGGGAGTTTTCCCTCACATCCCCAATGCATGTTTTTCCACTTACTTGAATCTGTATCCATGAGCCTTAATCACTCTTTTAATGGGAACAGCTTCTCCTTGTAAACCCTTCTTAATCTTGTACTCCTCTAACAAATCTCTTCCCAACCTTTTTTGCCCAAAGATGAATTCAAAGTCAAAGTTGAGTTTCTTATCATATGCACAAGTTCATGAACGCACAGGTGCAATGAAAAACTTACGTGCAGCAGCATCACAAGCACTTAGCATCAGTTACACAACATTTGCAAGAAAAGCAAAAATTAAACATAAAATACACAAAATTATACAAGTCATCCTTGGAAGTGAAATCCTTCATTCCTGGAAACACTCTTGTAAATGTTTTTGTGTTGCTTCTTGGACTTTTGTATTTATCCTAAAGTGTGTGACCAGTATTGAATGCAATACTCCAGCTGTGCTTAACAAGTGTTCACAAAGATTCCATATAACCTCCTGGCTTTTGTGCTCTGTGCTTTCATTTATGAAGCTCAAGATCTCATGTGCTTTATTAATTATATCTTTAACACATCCTTCCACTTTCGAAGATTTATCCACATGTGCACCGACATCTCACTGTTCCTACACATCCTTCAGAAGTGAGCCTTTTATTGCCTTTCAGCCTGCTTTTGGTTCTCCTCATTTGTCCTGAAAAAATACGTGTCTGCTAATCTGTGAATGACCTATGTCCTTGTGGAGTCTATTCATCTGGAAATATTAACAACAGGATTCAGGTGAGGGTGATTTAGGAAGCCAAAGAGAAAGGAAAAGGAAATAGTACAAGGCAGTGTCAGGGGTTACAACGTGAGTGACAATAACCTGAGTGTATCAAGAAGGGGCAGAGCATACAAACATGAGATTACAGCAGCAAACAGAGTCAGAGTAAAGAAAAATGATAAGAGAAAATTGAAAGCTCTTTTCCAGAATGTGTGCAGTTTTGAAACAAAATAGATGAATTGAAGGCACAAATAAAAATTATTTGGTATGACCTGATAGCCATCACGGAGACTGGGTGAATGTACTCAGTCACTTTCCCAGGGTTGGGGAATCAAGAACTAGAGGGCACAGTTTTAACGTGTGGGGGAAAGATTTAATAGGAACTTGAGGGGCAACTTTTTTATACAAAGGGTGGTATCCATGTGGAATGAGCTGCCAGAGGAAGTGGTTGAGGCAGGTACAATAACAAATTTTAAAAGACAGTTGGACATGAATTAGTTTGAGGGTTATGGGCCAAATGCTGGCAAATGGGACTAGCTTGAATGGGGCATCATGGTCAGCATAGACCAGTTGGGCCAATGGGCCTGTTTCTATGCTGTATAACTCTATGAACGTGGTTGTCAGGTGACCAAGCTTAGGAATTGAATATTCAGGGGTATTTGACAATTGGAAAGGAAGAGGAATTGAGGGTTATGGGGAGCTGGCGCAGAAGAGATGAGGCCTGGGTTAGATCACCCATGATTATTTTGAATCGTGGGTAGTCTTATTTGCTTTTGTTTGTATGTTCATGTTCTAGGCAGAAAGGAGAGATTACCTAGAGCAAAATTTGTCCCTTAAAGGATGAGACTAGGAATTAATAATGGGAAATAGAGAAATGACTGAGATTTCAAATCATGATTTCAGATTGATCTTCATGGTATTCACAAGAAGATAGGTGATTTGAAGGCATAAGTGAGAATAACCCAGTAACCATTATAGAGACAAGTTCACCAAAATTGACAGATAATCAGTCAGCTATGAGGATGGAGGAAGGAAGGGACTCAAAACAATCCCCTTCACTAGAGAAAATCATACAAGGAAAACTAACAGGACTGAAATCCAACAAGTCCCCTGGATCTGATGGTCAGCATCTCAGGATCTTAAAGAAAGTGACTGTAAAGATAATGGGTACCTCGGCTGTAATCTATCAAAATTCCCTGGATTCTGTGGAGGTCCCAAAAGATTGGAATACCACAATGGCAACACCATATTTCAAGAGAGCAAATAGAAAGTAGAAAACGTTATGCTAATAGACTTTGGGAAAGTACTTGAATCAATTATTAAGGTGATAATAGCAGAACATTTAGAGAATTATGTCAATCAAACAAAATTGATAGTTTTATGAAAGGGAAAAGACACATTTTCTTGAGTTGTTTGACCATGTCACAAAAAGGGGGAAGGGTAAAGGGGAACAAGTAGATGTAATATATTTGGATCTTAAAATATCCAAGTATACTACATCTACTGACATGGTGCCACATTAAAGGTAACTGCACAAGATAAGAGGGCATGCAGTTGTGGGGTTTATACTTTGGCATGGTGAGGGGCCTGGCTAACAAATAGAAAACAGAGAATAGGGATAAACATTGTAATTTGCATATTGGAAATCACTAACTACTGCGATATCACAAGAATCAGTAATGGGACCTCAATGAACAACTTACAGTATATTAATGTCTCGATGAAGGGACTGAATGTACTTCAGCCTAATTTGCCTATAGTAAGATAGGTGGGTTAGCAAGTTGTGAGGGAAACACAAAGCGCCGACAAAGGAATAGCTGAAATGACTGAGCAATAAATTGACAGTTGAATATAATGTGGGGAAAATGTGAGGTTATCAACTTTGGTCTCTTTACAGTTTACAGTTACAAAATATATAGTTTTAGTCTCTGTATTTAGGGGACAATGTGCAACAAGGTGTTGCTCATTTCAGAAGGATATGACGTGGAATTTTTTTTTGTGAGAGTTTTGGGAATTCTCTACCCCAGGGAGCTGTGGAGATAGAGGCATTGAATATGTTCAAGGTGAAGATTGCCAGACATTTAAACCAGAAGGGAGCTGTGGGTAAGGGAAGAGAGCAGGAGGGCAGCATTGAGGCCAAGACTGGATCAACTGTGATGATAGTTAATGGTGGAGCAGGCTTGGGTTCAATTAGCCTATTTCTTCTGTGTTCTTATGCTCATGAATATACATCAACTGAAGCAGTAATCCAACCTCCAGGATGAGAAAACAACCATTTCCTTGAGTCAGTCCTTAAGTCAGTTTTTACCCATTCTGACCCTGACCACTTTACTACATATGTCTGTTCTAATAATTGGCCTATATTGAAATTTGTTAATAAATCCATATGGATGTTGCATACTGCATTCTTTCATCAGTCCTCTGTATTTCCTATTGAAAAAACCTTCAACCATTATATTGTTTATATATTTATGTTTGGCAGTTTTGAGGATATAAATAGTTGTAAATGCTCTTATAAATGCTGCAACTCTGCACTAATATTTCTGATGTTACAGTATTTAGAGAATTTTTTTGCACGTGTTTTGTTCAGTTCCTGTTATTGGATTGAAACCTATTTTTAAAGTGATCATGAAATGAAGCACAGTAGCTTTTACCAGTGAAGGACTATTCCCATAAATGCTTGTCACAAAAATTTTGTTGTTTTTTTTCTTAAGGAGTGAAATAAAAGACAGATTATAAAGCCAGCTCTGCTTTTTAGTTTGTGTGTGAATGTCCACGGATGCACTTCTGCATGTTTGTGTTCACTCCCATTTTTCAGAAAAATATGTGGTCATGAAAGAACGAGAAACTATTTTTGCTTCTGTTACTTTTCCTTTGTAATGGAAAATGAGCTGAACAATATGATGTAGTCTGTTGACATACATGAATAGATTGTTGGTACTGATCATCAAAACCAGTTTACAAGGGCCTGCTTTAGATTGGCGAACAGAAACAGCTTTTCCAAATCCATAAACATACACATGTGTGCACTATAGACATAGCATCTGTAGTGCATCAATGTGTTTACATCTGCTACAGATGCAGCAGAAAAATAATTTCACACTAACATTGCAGTAAGGCTTTGCCAAGGGAAGCTAATGTCGAATTATTTATGTTTTGCCTAAACTATTAAAGGCATATCCCAGTTACATTGACAGTATAGTTGGCTTTTGTCTGATAGGTAAACATTAAACAGACTATAAGTACATCAATACCAGACTTCACCTAAACTGCTTAATGTGCAAATCAGAATGAACGTTCCATACATACATTGGATGATTGTAAGCTTTAGTTAGCAGAATGTGTAATGCAGCATATTTACAAAGAATTTGTTACAATTTTGCTACATGAGATGCCGAGAAGGAATAATGGCTAGAAATTAGACTATCTAACTCAGTACTCTGCAATTAAAAATATATTTACCTGAAATGAAAGGTGAAAATGACCATATCTGGGTTGTCTTGTGCCACTCTAAAAATTTAACCAGGTCTTTCTCAGCATGAATGGTCACAGGTCTGATGCAACTTCCATATCAGAAGTGTCTCAAATTACATCATTCCTTGCAAAATGCTCCTTACTGAGAATCATGGGGGAGGTTAGACCATGTTGTCCAGGAAGCAATTATCATCGCTATTTCAGGACTACCTTGCATAGAACTGATAAAGTAAGTCCCGTACTTGCTTTTCATTTTTTGGACCACCCCCAACAATACTATCTCGGCCCTATCCCTCTCCCACTTTTGATCCACTGATCCTCTCCACATAAATGCACAATGAACTTGGATCCCCTCAGGCACTGATCTCCAAGGCTCCAGATAAAAGTTTAGATCTTCATCCCATACTCACCACCCTATTTCCCTAGCCCCTTAGCTAATCTATAATATTAAGATTAAGATATCTTTATTCGTCACATGTACATTGAATCTGATCTGATCCTGATTGCCGATCATCCTGACATCCTTCCGGGACACTTCCTTGAGTGCTGACCCAGCCAAACCTCAAGCTCAAACTGGGCCTATGACTATTGGCTCTCTGTTCCACAAAGTTAACCTCAGTCCTGGGAGCATTTTTTTGTGTGAAAATGTACAATTCACATTTAGTGGCATCATAAAGATTTAAGTGGCATCTTCCTGACCAAAATTGCCATCAAATGGTGCACCCATTAGGCACAAAATTCTTAGGCAAATATATTCCCAGGGCAAATGTTCCTCTCCGTTCTTCTTTTAACATGCTATGGTGTTGCACTAAAATTCTGATAATCATAATCATGTCCTTCCCCCACTTCACGATATGAAACCAACAAATTTAAAATAACATTGGAAACTACCAAATGAGGAAAGATTATTTGGCCAAGAAAACTCAAACTATTTTTTATGATATCTCCAATGCACCATGTATTTTGGAGAGTAATTACTAATTCAAAAAATGAAAGTTCATTAATGTATAACTGATTTGCAGAGGCAATTGAAATGGTTACCAAATATACTTTGTGGTATACTGCAGTTTACTCTCCATATTCTTAATTTGCATTCATCATAATACTGGTTCTAGGAAAGATGGTGGCAGTACTGGTATAACACAATTTAAATTAGAATACTCAATGGAAATCAGAATTAAGTGCTTATTTGAACATTAAATCTGGATGATAGTGTAAGAGATACAACAGACTTCTGGGGTTCAGATGCCTGCATGAAAATTTCAGAAGTATCCTAAAAGGCTCTGATACAATGCAAAAACATGAATATACTATAATATGGACTCTGATATTATATATTCATTAGCAAGTACACCAGCAAATGGTGCAAAGAAAGTCCTGGAAAACTATAGTACTATCAAATGTACCATAAGCTGTCTCTTTCACAGAACTGGCTGCTAATTTTTATAATCCTGACCCACCTTATCTTAATCCTAAACTGTTTGGTGGAGCTTATGTCAGAAAGGAAAAGTTAGAATCTAAAACCTTTCTTGAAAATGAATATTAAACATCTGGGTATTGCTGCTATACATCAATTGCTGCTTCCTGATTCTATTTCAAGTTACCTTCTAATATATTACCCAGTGGAATGTTTGCAGGCAAATCAGCTTAAGGATCATGGCAGCCAGATTCAATAGCCCATGTGCATCTTACTAACAATAGTTGTAGAATCAGGATGAAACTCTGAGTTCCCTTCTCTGATACAAATGTTGAAATGAATGTTAACACATCTTCTGTCTCTCAAGCTGGGATCCTTTAACTCATTATAGACAAGGGACACAGCCTGCAAGAGCCCTTGTCGGCTTGATTTAGTTGCTGACTGAATAAACTTGTTGTAGTGCAAGTACAATATCCCTAACCTTTGAATAAATGCTCCTAACGCAATTTTAAACACAAAACTGTAATATGAATGTGGTCAAAGAAATGCTTGATAAAGAGATAAGATAGAAAGAAATGCAAGGTGATTCTAATAACACTAGAAGAGAGATGTGAGGATGCTTGTGTAGAGCATAAACACTGAGATGGACAAATTAGGTCAACTCTTCTATATATATTCCATGTAAATACCAGTTAATTAATTAGCAGATGGAAAGAAGACAGAATAATATAATGACAATGATTATATAATTACATGAGGAGATAGCTTTGGTGGTACCTCTCCTTTGCTTTGTAGGCAATCTATATCTACTGTCTGTTAGATTATGAGTTTTGTGTTGGATTTGAGATCTTGATCTTTGAACGGGTTGGTGGGATACTACGGAAGATATATTTGAAATGCTTTCTTCATGATATTGGCAATTAGGTACTTTGAAGAATAAATGTAACATTTCTGTGAAACAATGACATAGATGTTCTCTCAAGATGTTCTCTGGGTGATGGGTGGGGGTGAGGAGAGGTGGATTAATGATGTGCAATGGGGTCAGATTGATAGAACACCTTTAAGATTCTTTATTTTGGATATTTTTAGTGTAATACAGCTCAATGACTGAGTTTACTATGAAGAAATGACCCCTGAACAGGATATAAAGGTCTGAATTTGAATCCGAACTTCCTCTTTGTCAAACGGAAAATCTAACAGAAGGAAAGAAAAATGCTCAAACAATCATGCAGTATCTGTGAAGAAACAGAGCTAATGTTTCAAATCAGTATTTCATCAGAACTGAGGCAAGCTAGAGATGAAACAAGTTTTACCTCGCAGAGAAAGGGAGAAGAGGCAGAGAGTTCAAAAGTGAATGTCTGTGATAGGGTGGAGGAAGCATAAATTGACCAAAGTAGTGTTGGAGGTGGCTGAAAGTGAATGATGAAGAATAATATCAGTTGGAAGGTATAATCTGAAATTACCAGAAAAAAAGGAAACAAATATAAGTGCCAAAGACAAAGAGGTCAGAGTATGATTGGGATGGAGAATTAAATTAAAAGGCAATTGGAAGCTTGGGGTCAAACTTGCATAAAGGCATTCTGCAAGGTATCAGCAATTGCCAGCATCAATGAAACCATTCTGTGAATGTTTTCCAGTTCCTTTGGAAATAATTTCCAATTTCTGCTTGAGATCACCTGTACTGGAATGGCTGATAGATTTTCACACCTTTGCAGCTGTGAAGGAATTTTTTGAGAAACAAAACACAAAAATTAAGTCACTTACATTCAAAAAAACCTACAGATTTGCAGATGTTTATAGAAATAGTCCAAATCTGTGCAAAAGAGCCAATAAAGTTGTATTTAAAAGTTTTAACACAAAGGTTCCAAAATAATCCGTGGCAAAAAATGCACAGAAAACATTTTAGTAGATCAGTGACACAAAGCTTTGTCACTTCATTATCTCCGTCGTTGTAGAGTCCAAAGTCTCAAAACAAATCCTGGTGGAGGGAAAAATAAAATAATGAATTAATCTCTGATACATCTCACTTCCTGCATCATTATGTTTTTTTTTGCTCGCCCTCCTCTCCACTCAAAATCTGGGGCAGTGCCTGGCAGGAATGTGAGACACATCCACACACATAAACAGATCGAAGGGCGCGCGCGCGTGCACATGATAGGTTGTCGGCGGCGCGCTGGGCGTGAGAGCGGGGGCGCGCCGCGAGGACACGTGACGCCTGGCGTTGGGTGAGTGAGGCGGTGCGAGCGCTGGAGTGGTGTCGGTGGAATATAACACGGCAAAGGGAGCAGCGAGTAACTGCAGCACAGGCAGCGGAAGGTAGGAGGGGGAGCGGAGTAAATAAATAATGAGATGGCTTGAAATAAAGGGCATCAGGGAATGAGTCCAAACATCACAGGAGAAGCAGGTCAGTCGAAGCAGGGATCGGTGTGTATGTATGTATTTTTTTTGTTGTTGCTGTTATAGAATGTATATTGATGCATTTAAACTTGTCGTTAAATATTATAAAGTGGGGCTTATTCTTCTTGTAAACACCTTTAATTCGAAATAACGTCTTCTTGTAATGAAATGAAGACTTCATTCAGCTGCTGTATAGAAATACATCAACAAGAACTCTAAACAGCAAAAAGTCAAGGGACCCTTAACTTGGTTGCGCGAAAAAAAATCTAGGATTTCTTTCT
Organism: Rhina ancylostomus; assembly: GCA_030265395.1. Taxonomy (NCBI): domain Eukaryota; kingdom Metazoa; phylum Chordata; class Chondrichthyes; order Rhinopristiformes; family Rhinidae; genus Rhina; species Rhina ancylostomus. Next base: position 14,590,966 of record JARFYF010000036.1, on the reverse strand, counting down.
GTTACATATATAAAATAGAAAGAAAAATAAACAAAAATAACTTTTTTGATAATTGTAGTAGAAAAAGAATACGGGTTTTAGTCGTATTACTTGACCAAGCTGTGTTAATACAAGTTTAAAACGAGGAGAGTTTTATTAATGAACTGCGACTTGAAGGTCTGAGGGAGCCTTGTTAGTCATTATGAAAGTTCATTGATCGCTGTCAGTTTCTTTTTGTTTCGTTTGGATTGCGTTTGTGTCCTTAGTGGGCGATGTTTTCTGAACGATGCAGATTGTATACAGCGATCAATAGAAGAAATGCAAATGAATAACTTTTTAATTTTTTTGGGGGGGGAACCTCAACGGGTGTCCTATTATTAATTGTCTTCATAATCATATGGTGATGATTACTGTAAGCTGATCTGCTTTATGTATTGGGTAATCGGAATTTTTTTCTTCGGTGGAAAAATCAATCAGAATAACGCCTCTTATTTTGAGAAGCAGTTCATTGGAGAAGATTGTAGCTCTTAACACTCGTTTTTATTCTAATCAGCAAGTCTAGGATCACATGGTCCAAGATTATGTTGACTGTTGGTCGCTTACCTCTTATCTTGTTAAGATCTTTATAGGAACTTTTAAGTGGCGCTTTTTTTTAAAGTATCTGTTGAATAGTATCTAAGAAATCGGTTGAAAATGGAAGGTTATTCAGACTTTATCTGCTGGGAGCAGGCAGTGACTTGCTGACTAATACCATGACGGTATGGTTGGGGGTTGTGTTAGGAGAAAAGGTAGCAAGCACAATGACATGACAACAGCTTGAATGCCTTCACGCCATGTTTAGACATGTGTGCTGAAAGTCGCTTTTGAACTATACTGTAATTTTTTTAACATAATGATTAAAATGTATAGAAGTATTTATAGTACTTCATACAAAGTAGAACTAATTAGTGTAACTATTCACAAAATAGTTGGATAGCGCATTGCAAAAGAAAAAGCATCTCCATATTGCTTTTGTTGCATTCTTGGTTCCGTTTTAAATGAACAGAAACTGCTTTTGAATCTTAAGGCCACTGGGGATAACTTTTGTGGAGCGTTTTATTTTCAGTCCTTTAATTTAAAAAAAACTAACTTTTTGTGATGTGTGAAATAGCAGGACACTTTTGAACAGTGAATTATAATGACCATGTTTCTTTTCCAATAACGAATGGTACAAAATAATAGAAATTGTAGAGAATGGAAATTGTTTTTTTTCCATTCCAGAAGACGTTTACATTCAAAACCAAGGGACTGCATTATAGATTGGAGTAACAATTAGTTACTAATTGATCAGAATCAGGGTTGCTGAGCAATTGTTTACAAATTTGGGATAAAGGACACCTGAACTGAGGAATCAGAAAATTCTAGAGAAGTTGTAATTTTGTTTGTTTTGTGCCTTGGTTTTCACAGCCTTGATTGGAACTTTTAGTTTTTTTAACAAATGTCAGTGGCATTAGATGGGTCTCTTTCAGGGTCTGAATGTTTTTTAAAGTCTCAAGGTTGATTTTTTTTTTGTGTGTACTTTTAGAAATTGGCTTACTTGATGTGTTTAATTGAAGTGTTTGTTTTAGAAACAGTGGTTTTAAATTTCAATACTGTACTTGTTTGCTGACTACACATGCAGTACAGATGAAAGAATCATTGAAAGGCTTTCAGAGCTATTTAATAAAGCTGCTCAAATTTTGGCAAATCCAAATAATATTTCTTATTGTATATTTTATCCTGAGTTAAAACTAGAATAACCTGATGGGCCAGATTGCATTAAGTGTTTAGAATTAGAAAAAACTTAAGTCTATTCCAAAACTGCTTTGGATTTTAAAATAAAAGCAGTTTGGTCATGTTAAAAGGATCTTTTTGGCTGCTTGATGTTTGCGCAAAAGTTTTGCAATGCATGAACTTCAGCTTTTAATTTGCATCCTTTGTGGCATAGTAGTACTTTAAGAGAACCATGTCAATTTAAAATCTAATGGGGAAAATAATCAAAAGAATCTACCAACTAATATTGGGAAAATATCACATTGAAATAAATTATTTGGTTGTAAGCAGCTGTAAAGGTTTTAAGTATCATAATTATATTGTCAGAAAATACACCAGGAAGTGAAAAGATCAGTTTTTATCTTGTGGGTTTAGTCATGTGTAACATAAAATTAGTAAACCTTTTGTCCCTATAATGGTAATTTTTTTTTCCATTTCCTTTTTCTTAAAAATGACTTTAGTTTCTGTATATCCCCTTTTTTGACCATACATGAAGGAAATTCTTGACCCCTTATTTTCTCAGTCTAGTTTTAAAGCACTGCTGCGATATACAGAAGCAACAGGATTTTCAGTTTCTATAAATTCTGTTAGTTCTCAACCACATTTTAATCACTCTTCAGTGCAAATGGTGGTAACCTCTCTGCCTCCCGCCCTCCCGCAAAACCGGGTAGTTGCGGA
>JARFYF010000036.1:14458452-14470284 GCA_030265395.1 Rhina ancylostomus | reverse complement strand
GCATCTGTATTCTCTGCTTGTATTTATGAAGCTAATATGCTCTACTAATGTGTACTGCCACTTTCAAAGATTTATGCACATAAATATGCAAAATAATTGTTTGGAACAAACTGCATACCCAACCCTATGTGGCCTTATTGCAGTCTACTGCTGTATTCTGATTTACTGCATGACCCACTGCCTGAGAACCATCCTCCCCAGCTCCTAATATGTTTCTGTCCTTTTCTCAAACACAGTACCATGAACATAGGTTATCATAAGTGTTGTATGTTTGAGTTGAGTCACCAGTTTATTACCTTGCAGCTCTGGGCTCACTACTGTGTTGTTTGACTAGAGAATTTCTCCCTGAAACTCAAGGAGAAAATTGTAAGACAACTGCTCTCTTTTTGAACTTCCAGTTCTCCCAATCAATGGCCCTTTCTTTCAACTCAATTATAAATCTTACTGCTGTCCCACACTTCCCCATAAATTTGTAGTTTTTGTATCACAATTTTGCATTACACATTTTGACATGATGAATTTTCTTCTAGATCTTTGACAATTTCCTTTGAATTATCCCATTCACCATTTTAGTAATAAATTACACTTGTTACTTTCCAGAACATGTTTGATGTCTATATCCATCACTAAAAAATTCAGAGAGTGAGGCTTCATTACAGATGTTCCTGGAGCAATTCAGATCAGGTCTCTAAATTGTATTTTTATCAATCTCTATTGAGCTATATCACACAAAAGTATCTGAGAAGAATTAATGGCACCATTATTACAGCCTACTGGGGAATATTATGTCACAAATAACATTTCATTCATGGAAAGGACTTGTTTTAAATTTTGTGCACTCCAGCAAGTCCAACAGGAAGTAATAAGTTTTCAACAAAAACATATTTCTGAAAGACCAACTTCTTGGGTGATGGGATCGGGGTAGGAAAGGGAAAATTTAGCTCTGAATGTGGAAGTTGGAATTATCTGCAGTGGTACAACAGGATTGTTCTTCCAAGGCTAGGATTGTTGCAAGGGGTTAGAGAGACTCTCACTGTGCAACTGTTTAACCCAGAGCAGAGCTGACAACCTGAGGTGCTGGCAATGGATGCTGAGAGTGGAAAGTTCCACTGCCATCCCACTCAACCTGACAACTGCAGATATACATTAAAATAATTAATAAATGCAATCCACATCTACTCACTAAGTTGGTAGAAATGCTCAAGTAATTTGTTTATTATTGTCACACGTACTGAGATACAGTTAAAAGCTTTTGTTTGCATGCCATCCAGACACATCATTCCACAAATAAGTACACTGAGGCGGTACAAAAAAGTGTTACAGTCATAGAGAAAGTGCAATGCAGGTAGACAAATAAAGTACAAGGGCCTTGATGAGGTAGATTGAGAGATCAAGAGTTCATTTTTATCATAGAAGAGATCTGCTAGAGTCTTATGACAGTGGAGATGAGAATCCCAGACTTGTGAACCATTTTGTAAATGATTTAACCTTTACCCTATGTGGCAGCAAATCTAATACTTTAATTTGCAACAGTTAGGGATATACATTTGTAAGGTATTTACGGAAAATAGTTTCATCTCAAAGACTAATTGTGCATTCTCCATATTGAAGAAATAGTGAAATAGTTTACAAAAATCATCCCCTAACAGTAGGTCTCACTTTATTGTATCTCTTACATTTTAAATTAACACAGCAGAAAGGGGAAAAAATAATTGAATTCATGCTGTTCTGTGTGAGTAAAAGTTGACACTAGCTAATGTGATAAATAAACTAAACTGTAAATTATTTTTCACTTACTGTTCCTTAATTACAGCTAATTACGTGATTGTGAACCTTGTAAGTTTGGCAGTATTATGTATTTAAGTAGCGTGTCTTAGCTCCATCTGTTGAGAAATGTTACTTCAGAGAACAGCACGGTTTCACAGTCAGATTCAGTGAAAGTGAAATTCTAACAACGTATTATGGGGAAAATGAGTAAATAACCTGTCGACAACCTGTCATTATGGGAAAGTCTGGAGACTGTCATTAACCCTGCAGTATATTATGAGTCTCTCTCTCTCTTATTGTCTCATATGCGCCTAGAAAGGCAATGTAAGCTAATGTATGTGTGTTTGTATGTCTTTGCTGCATTAGTGAGAGGATGAAATGCCTTCACTTTGACAGGATGGCTCAGCTTCACCTATTTTGGGAGCACAGTTTCTTGCTGAGTCCACATTTAATTGTTCTGTTTGGTTTATAGTAGGGATTGAGGTTCCGATACAGTTAGTTCTCTCACTCACATACACAGACCCCTGCTGGATAATATGTATAATGTACCCATCTGTGAACAAAATATTCCATAGACCCACTGGAATTTCTGTATCAAATTTGATTATTTAATCTGTCTCAAACACATGTGTGGAAAAAGGCTTGAATAATTTTATTTCTTACTTAACAGTCTTTCACTAGGATAATTTATTCAGGAATAGAAACCAGAACTACTTTTTACACTCTGCCAAATTCTTAGGCTGCCTCGGGCAAAACTGTGAAAATAATTAAATAATTTGCCAGGGTGCTTATTTAGATTTCTATGTTTATAACCTATTTGCTAACATAATTACATTAGTATAGATACAACTTAGAACCTTTGGCTCTGGGAGGAATTGAACTTCAGAGCGTACTTCTGTCAGTAATCTTTGCAACCAAGGCCACATTTCAACGCTCTCAAAATCTCCTCATCAATGCACCACACCTAATCTAGGTTCCACAAAACCCTCAGAAGACCAAGTTATGCAGATATATTTACTGGTGTTATACCTGCTCATAGCTCCTGGATCTTTGTTAACATGGTTTTCTACATTCTACTGAGAGATAGGAGATATGGTTTTTCAAAACAGGACATAAGAAGTTATTGAATGTATTCATTATAATAGTTCAGTGTTCAATGGCTGCAGTGATAAGTTACTCTTAATCCTATGCTTTATGATAATAGAGTCACAGATTTATACAGCATGGAAATTAGCCCTTCAGCCCAATTCATCCATGCAGATCAAGCTGCCTACCTGAGTTAGTCCCCTTTGCCTACATTTGGCCCATATCCCTCTAAACGTTTCCTATCTAGGTACATGTTCATATGTCTTTTAAACATTGTAATCGTACCCACCTCAACAGCTTCCTCTGGCAGCTGATTCAATATACCCACCACCCTCTGTGTGAAAAACTTGCCCCTCGGGTCCCTTTTAAATCTTTCTTCTCTCACCTTAAACCTATGCCTTCCAGTTTAGGCTCACCTACCCTGGGAAAAACACTGTGACCATTCACCTTATCTATGCTTCTCATGATTTTATACACCTCTTTCAGGTCATCCCTCAGCCTCCTACACTCGAGGATAAAAGTCCCAGCCTATCCAATCTCTCTTTATAATTCAATAATCATTGAGGATCCCAGGTATTTACCGCATGTTCATAATTTTTAATGTTTTTTTCAACTGCAACTTAAATGTATTTGTAAAACCGCATTGTGCTGTATGTTCTCAGTAAATAGATTGACCTAGATATTCTTTGCTGCCAGGAAAGGCACATGATATTGGAGCTGTGTGATCAGTCAACACATATTTTGTGTGAAGGCTTGCCAATGCAGAATCTTATTGCATGTGAGGTCCAAGGCATTACATAGCAAGTGACAGAAAATAGATTGATTAGACAGAGAAAACCCTGGGTGTGAGATTATTGATTGGGCAAACTGGTGTAAAACTCGAAAGGTATCTGTTGAGTCCCCAACCCTCCAATTCCCCGATAGAGGCCAAAGTCCACAAACTTTTACCACTGATAACTGATCCTTTGACCATTATCGATCCCTCCAATTACCTCCTGATTGCCACCAACAGCACCCGTTGTCCTTGATAGAGCATTTGACCACTGGCCCTCTTCCCATTGATTGGACTTGGCTTCTATCCCAGTTGGCACTCTTCCATAGTGTTCTACATCAGACTTAGGTATCGGGCATCACTGAAGTAAGCCCACAGCTGAGGTGGTGGTTTGTTCACCAAGCTGTATAGTGCCCCTTTAAAAGCACATCACAAATTCTTGGCCTGATTTGACACGTTGCTTTAACTTTGTAATTTGATACCACAGGTTTGGTCTCCATAGTTTTGCTTGGCTCTCAGTAGGACCATCGAGTTAAAAAACCTGGAGCAGTGCCTCTCCCAAGGGCCCCCTCTGGAGGTCTCATTTCCTCTCCAAATCCGCCCGTCTTTCTTCATAATGGAGATTGTTCCATTTCCTTGATGTACACTTGTGCTTGCTTTCCAAAGTTAATTCTTTGTATTTATTCCACTTTGCACTTCTTATCTGTTTTTCTTTTAGCTTTATTGTACCCATCCTCTCCTGCATTACTCAGCTCCTTCCACTTCCTTCCCCTGTGCGTTTTGTTTGTGCAGTTTTAACCATGGTATCTCTCAGCTTGGATTTGCTCAGTGATGCACTGTGTGCATATTATTGCAACCAGTGGCTCCACCTGTGATTACATTTCTGGTATGCATTTTATTTTTGCCACATTAGAAATCAATTGAACCTCCAAAATCAATAGCAGAACACCATTAAACATTGTTTATATTGAGTTAAATTTTCCAGTCAATTGCTTGGTAAATACACATTCTTTCAGACTTAGTAACACTTTGGGGCCCCACTACAAACAAAAGGTGAGATACTATTTCTGAACGGCTGCCAGTTTCAGGACATCACTTTTGACATCCCCAATTTTCAATTCTCTTTTTAAGTATTGCAACAAGTATGACAGCACAGACGGACTGAGAAAACATTAAAGTACAAATCCTGCCTTGAAAAGACGGGGCCACCTTACACAAGTTCACATTAAGATCGATTGTACCCTACTGTGAAGTGGTGCAAAAGCTAACTCTACTTCTTAACATCTAACATCTATTTTCACTGCCCTGAAGCCAGCATCAGCAAGGAACCATAATTAATCACAATTACGGGAATCGTTGGTGGTCAAATATGACATATTCTTTCACTAAGATTTTTATTTAATCGGTTTCAGGATCTGGGGGGTTGCTAACAAGGCCAGCATTTATTGTCCATCCCTACCTGGCTTTGAGCCTACTTCTTCTTGAATTCCAGAGTCCTTCTGCTGCTCCCACAATGGTGTTAGGTACGGAATTTCAGGATTTAGCTCCAGTGGTCAATTTACTTCCAAGTCAGGAGAGTGTGTGACCTGAAGGAGAACCTCCATTTGTATTCCCAAACAGCAACAGCACTTCTCCTTCTTGGTGGTGGAGGTTTGGGCAGTGCTGTTGGAGGAACCTAGGCAAGTAACTGGTGCAATTTGTGGTAGGTACACACTTCCTCTATTGGTGGAGGAGGGAGGGAATGTAAGATTTTCTGGTCAATGGTGACTCTCCAGATACTGATGACAAGGGAATAGAGATGGCAAAGCCATTGACCCTCAAGCAGAAGTGGTGAGTCCCCCTTTCATTGCATATTATCATTGCCTGTCACTTTTATGGCATGAATGTTTCTTGCCACATATCAGCCTATGCCTGAATGATATCTAGATCTTGCTGTATGCAGGCATGGGCATCTTTAGCTTCTAAGGAATTGAGAATGGAATTGTACACTGTGCATTGTGCATTCATCAGTGAACATCCCCAGGTCTGACCACAGGATGGAAGGAAGGTCATTGAAGAACCAATTGTGTGCTGTTGAGTTGAGGACACTGATCTGAGATATTGCTGCAGTGATGTTTAATCTCCCAACAACCACAACCAAATTTCTTTGTTGATTGTATGCTAACAATTATTAGAGGGTTTTCCATGGAAGTTTCCTGAGAGGCATAGATGGAGTAGATAGTCAGACTCTCTTTTCCCAGGGTGGAAATGTCAAGTACTAGAGGGCATAGTTTTAACATGAGAGGGAGAAAATTCAAAGGTAATATGCGAGGCAATTTTTTTTTTACACAGAGAGTGGTAGGTGCCTGGAACACACTGCCTGGGGAGGTGGTGGAAGCAGATACAATAGCAACATTTACAAGGCAGTTAGACAGGCACATGAACAGGCAGGGAATGGAGAGAATTAGACCAGGTGCATGCAGATATGCAGTTTAAGTTGGCATCATCGTCAGCACAGACATCGTGGGCTGTACTGTTCTATGTTCCGCTTGATGCCTATTAACTTCATTTTTACCAAGACACCTCGATACCACAATTAGTCAAATGCTGCCTTTATGTCAATGGCAGTCACTCTCATCTCACACCTGTCATTTAACTCCTTGATTCATGTTTGCACTGATACAAAACACAAATTAGGTATTGGTGAGCAGGTCATTGCCACTTAATAGCACCATCATTGACACCTTCCATCACTCTGGAGATTGATTGGTGATCATTCGCCAGAGAGAAAGGATCTGTCCTGCACTTTCCACATGGTCAGGCAAATGTGGTATTGGTACAGACTGGGTTGGATTGATCTGGAGCTTAAGTCTTTAGCTCTACAGCTGGGGTTTCCTCAGGCCTCATAGCTTTGTCTGTAACCAGTGCTCTCAGTCATTTCTTGACAACACGGAGTAAATCAAAATGGATGAAGACTGGTTTCTGTGATGATGGGATCTCAGGAGGAAGCCAAGATAGATCATCCCCTTGACGTTTCCTGCCTGAACATGCAGAAAGTATGTAGACAAGTAGAAAGCATGGTACAGATAAAACTGGTTGATAACTAAAATCAAGGCATGAACATACATTTCTCCAAGGCACTATAATAGGTGTCAAATTCTATTTCTGGCAATCATCCATTCTTTTCAATGTTTTGTAGTGGGGAAAAATTAAAAGGATTTATCAATATCATAACATTGTCAAAGTTACATCAACATTGTTTTTCTCTTTGGTTTCTTCAGATAACATGCTGAAAGAAGATGCTCTGGTTTCATGGAAGTTATCCCACAACAACAAACATGCTGAAAGGTAACATGTCTCCGAAAGAATGTTTGCTGTTCCTCAGCAAGATGGAAGTGAAAACACAAATAATGACTTTCCAAAAACTGACTTTTTCAAACAAATATGCTACTGAGTCTTAATAGTCCCTGGCTTAGAAGCTCTGTGAGGTAACATAAGGTCACAGTGTGTTACATGAGTGAAAATTATCAGAATCCCAATCTACTGTGTAAGCCAGTAGAACACCTCTGGATTCTAGTCCTAAATTCTCCATGCATCAGATGCACATATGCATGGAAGCCAACTGGCATGCACGGCAATGTGAAGAAGTGTGAAATGCTCATTTTGGCATTTTTTGTGCAAAACTGCAATGTGCAGGAGAGTTCTGTTTGCCACGGAAACAGACCTTAATTGATGGAATATTTAATGGGACACCTGTCCTCACTTGAACTACTTCCCTGGCATTCAAGATGTCGACATTCTTCCGGGCATGTTATTCTTTAAGCTGTTTTAGTGCATACTCCCATCACCTTGCTGACCAAGATCTCCTGCTGACCAACCCCCTCCTATATTCATCCTCCTGATATCTCCTCAACTGATCCCCAGATCATCTCTACAATTACTGCCTCATCCGACCAACTCTCTCCACCCTTTCTCCTCCTCATCATCTCTCACTTCCCCTATGTGATCATTTCTCTACCTCCAGTGGTTCAGCCACTGATCTCCACCATCCAATCCCTGTTCCTACCCAACTAATCTCCTTTACAAACTCTACTCTCTGTAATGGTGGTAGCTTGTGTATGAGATTTGGTGAGCAAGGCCTGATCTATCTTGCAAGATGCTTTAGACCTTGTACACAACAGAATGTCCTTTGGGGGTGGGACCTCTCACTACAGAGCCATACCCCTCCTGCTCCTTACACAATGTTGTTTGTGCCATACAATCTCTTCTCCCATTTTTCTTGTATCTCAGTTCTCTTGCATGAGTTCCCAGGAAGTAGCATTCTCTGCATGCTGATAGTTATTTTGTATTAGATACAAGTTCAGGAACAAAAGTGAGAAAATGATTCACGTTAAAGAAATTTGGCTCCCACTATCTGTTCAGAGCATTGCACTCAACATTAACAATTGAAAACTTGTATGGTTTTTCAGCATCCTTCATGAACACGTCCTTCTTAATTCTCAAAGCATTTTACTTTCCATTCTACATTCTGTAACTATCAACAGAAGTCTGAGCGTGTTCATGGACCAAATGGAGACATTTGTAGTCATGATAAATATCCAGTCATTTATTCCAGCCAGTACACCAAACTTGAGTTGACTGCAATCAAACTTGAGTTGACTACCTTGTAATCCCTTGCATTATATGCCAGTATTGGAGAGTGTACCCCAGACATTGCAAAATCTGACAGATGTCACAAAAAGTTAGGCAGTGAATTCTGTCCTGAATACCTTAACTGAACAACGATTTATCTCAAGCAGCCAGGATTTCAGCAGAGTTACAGACCCCAAATTAAGTTTTACCTGCACACAGATTCCACCCCCCACCTGCTGGATCCATTTGAACTCTTGTAGCTTTGAACTGAAGTCAAACATTTCTCTTTAAAATATAATAGATTACTACAGAAGACAGGCAAATCAAACTACTGGAAAATGTCAAATATTGCCAAATTCCATGCTGCCCAGAGATGTTATCAATAGAAATTATGTGGTGTTGCTACAGAACAATTTTTGAACAAAACTTAACACATTGAACACTGACTGCCCACTGCAGTTTTCAAAATGCTTATTTTTGCAACCTAACTTCTGCAAGATCATTTGTGACGAATTCTTATTCTCATTCTTTGTATGAATGCATCAGAACTAGAAAATGCTGGAAATCTAAACCTGAAATACTTGCTCTGTTTCTCTTCCACAGGGGCAGCCTGACCTGCTGAGTATTTCCAGCACTTTCTGTTTTTATTATCAGTTACTGGTGACCTGTTGATTGGAAAAGAGACAAACTCCAATATACATGATGAAGTGGGTAGTTCTGATCTTTTGTCTGCCAAGAGCATAAAAGCTAGATTTCACAAGCTCAGGCAGGTGGAATAAAGTCAATATATTATAAATTATACCAAATAGTTTGAAGTTTATTTCTGTAACCAGATTATGAAATTCAAGAATATTACTAAAGAAGTACTCTATTACAAATGGCAAGCCAAAAATATAATAATGTAAAATCTCAACTGCATACCCTATCAGAGAGGGTAAGAAAACCAAATTCCTAATTTCATCTTCCTCCAGGTTTTAAGCAGGTTCTTTCTTTAGTCAGTTGTTCCGTTATTGTCACTTCAGTATTTTTTTGTTAAGATTCTTCAGATTGCACTACAATCTTTGCACCATTTTGCTGTTTTGTGCTTGTCGCTGTATTTATTGTTGTGTTTATTATGACCATGTATGCTCTTTACTGTGTGAGCTTCAAGCAAACAAGGAATTTCATCACACCCTTGTGTATATGACAATAAACTAATCTTATCTGAAGAAAGTGATCACTGACTCTTTCCACGTTTCTAGCATATTGGGTCAAAAACAACTCTTATTTGATGATACAGGACTCAAGTCTAACTGATTTTCTTTGTAGTCCTGATCAAATCAAACAGAGAGATACTTTCTGGTAGGGTCATTTGTCTCCAAAACCCAAAACCCAAGAAAAAAGTCATCAATGGAGTTACATATTTTTCAACTTGGGCTTCTATTTGACATTGTTCCAAGTTAAGTTTCTGTCTCCTGTGCTCTGCCCAGCAATACCACAGCTGCCAATGGAAAGAACAGAATCAGACAACACAGAGTAGTATCTTAGTGACAATGTCCAATAAATAAGATAATGCACTAGGATTATCTGATTCAGTCCTCAAGGGGTTAAAGTGACCACTAAGATCATTATCCAATTGCTTGATTGAGCGTAATAGTCATTCAGAGTGATTAAATCTGTCAGAGAAGAATCTAAATGGTTGTGGTAATGATGTGAGGGTGTTTGTCTTTGTCTGTTGTTCCCCCTTCTTCTATACACCCTTCACATCTTGTCTTAAGAACTACACGCCATCAGACTCACTTGACAACTAGAATCTATCCCTAAAATTAAAACATTCCTGACCTATCTCCGATGACAAGGCAGCCAAGCTTCTCAGCACTCAGGCGCATGAAGAAGCTGACACATTTGTTTTTAATTTCAAAAGAATATAAAGCAAAGATCTGACCCTGTCAATCAGCCTGGGTGACAAGTTTAATCATTTGTGCCCTACAAAAATCTCAGCTAAATAGGAATGCAAATATGTTTCATAGGACTCTTATAAATGCTAATCAAGGCAAAGTAATCAACTGACAATTTCACTGATCCCTTTTCAACAGAAGCCAGTCAAGTCACTGTCTCCTGACCACCTCATATAAAAGTCACAGTCAGGGCTTCATAAATCTTCTCAGAGCTTTAGTGACGTGATGTAAAGTAAAATAAACAAAAACTCAGCTTTATGTCTGAAGAAACCAACTTTGTCATTAAGGACGGCCCGTCTCTCCAGATAGGTTTGGATACTGTATAATTAATGTATAAAAGAGTTTAGTAGTACAACTTGTTGAATTAGCTATCTTCAAACATACATTTAATGTATTATTATAATGCCACGTCACAGAATACTTCCACTGCATGTGCTGAATTTCAGTTGCTTCTAGCACATCTCACTGTGCAGATGTTAGTGAGCATGCAAAAATCAATTCTGAACTAATTTTAGGTTTTAAATGGATCTTTAGCAGTTGCCAGAAGCTATATTAACATTCCAGTTTTATATTAGGATACTACAATATTTTAATGCTTAAATGGCAATACCTCTGTTATTTCTGTGACATTAATACAATTGTATTGAATAAATACCCCTTTTGAGGAGCGTTTAACTTTGTAATATAGAGATGTATTCCAACTTTGATTCTCAGAGATCACATGCCTTATTTTTATAATCATATCAAACAATATTAAAAAAGCTGGTTGGACATTCACAGGATTTCAATCTCCTTAAAGACTGTCTTGCCTTCTGACATCACTCTCAGAAATCATGTCTGATTCTTTCTGAGTGCTTTGTGAATAGTGACATGTTCAATGTTAAAGCATAGTCCAGTGGGCACTCACATTGACAACAAGAGCACAAGAGGCCAGCAAAGATGATCACATATTCCTATATTCAATGTAACTCGTGAGGACAGAACATAATGTCCCAGCAGCCCACCAAACAATTTGCTTGGATATTCATATGAACGTTACTTTCAGAATAAAAGAGTGCCATGTTTCACACAAAGAATACAAATGGGAAAGTTCCATTTAAATTGAGTTTCACTGAGCTGAACAGGATTGTGAGACCTTGGTCACATCATGAAATGACCTTGCGCTTATAATCAGTCCTAACACTTCAAATGATGCCACAACTGACTGTTCTGCACCTTCTGCATCACGTTCCTCTATACTCAATATATTATGTTAAATAAACCATTTAGTACAGAGGGGCGAGAAAGAAATGTACTTTTCTCGGAAGCTGTGAAATCTTTTATACCATGAAACTACCTATGGTGCATGATCCCAGGGTATTTATTTACCCAATGATCCAGCCTATGAATCACCCATCCCTTACACTTGCAACAGCAAATAATTGCACCAAATTTATCACAGGCTGCAGTACTGACGAATTATTAAAGGTTTAATGAGAAAGATCATGTGCTAGAAGTTCTAGTGCATAACATAACATTTAAGAACAGCAAATGAATGAATTGTTTCAGTGTAGTAAATAGATCTTCCCTTCCTTTACCCTAAATTATAGGTGGAAAAGAGTTCTGAACCCTGCAAAATTATACCTGAGTTCAAGTCCTGTTTGCATGATGTCCTTATGG
>JARFYF010000036.1:14388509-14405634 GCA_030265395.1 Rhina ancylostomus | reverse complement strand
CTAATTTTGGTAAAATATTCTGTAATAAAATATAAATAATCATTACAAGTTTGGGATTATTATCCTGAGATCAGAGGAGGTTTTGGTGGATGAAAAAGGAGAAAGTTACCTCAAAATGCATCTCTGGTTGATTGAACTGAACATGTTAGATACTAGTTATTGCATGTTTACACCTTTTCTAAAAGGCAGCTCCATTGAAATGATAGCTACAATGTAGCCTGTTTAATGCAACTATTCTCTTGGACTGGGGGTTTGTGACTGGAGTCGCATATGTAGGTTAACTGAGAGAGCAGGTTTAATGAGTTATGATCTGGAATGTAGGGGTGATGGTAGTTGACTCAAAAGTCATTTTCAAGAGGGAATCTGATATATACTTGGAAAGGAAAAATAATCCAAGGCAATGTGGAAAGACGAGATATTGAACTAATTAGACATCTTTCAAAAATCCAGCATAAGTACAATAGTTTGGACAATCTCAATCTGTGCCCTATGCATATCACAAAACCAGATCTCAGACTCAACTTTGGAGACTTCAGATCCCTATTATCCACATTTAACTCAGTCTGAAAATGTGGAGTAACATTTCTGTGACAGATATTTACAAAAATGGTATGAATTAGCATCATGTTGACCACAGATAAACAAATGGCAGCAGACTATAAATGGACTGTAAATTCACTTAATGTTGTATTCCTTTATTCTTTCATTACTAGCTAAATATAAAGTGCATTTTCAATTATCATGCAGCAATAAACAATCCCATCTTTAATAGCTCATATTGTCTCAGCAGACAATCTTGTCACCACACTACTGCAGATTTATACAGCAATTTTATAAATAAAGCCATTTGGGGTAAGAAAATTGACTATTCCAACTTCTGCATACTGTAAAATGTAGATGCATATACTGTAAAGATAACTGGGTTAAAATTGAACACAAAATATGGCATTTCACATCTTTTTGTTCCACTGCTATCCCTGTTATAACATAGATGTTGGATAAGTCCCAAACACCACATTATAATGAGGCCATGTTGTACACTGTAAATGTACTTTGCCAGAATTAACCCATTATCCAGCCAAAAATACTATAATTGCAACTCTATTGTTTGCATCTCCGAAGAAAACATTCTACATGCCACCACAGACAGCTGTCTCCATAAATGATGTATATGTTGCTTCTACAACTCCAATAGTTATATAGACAGTGGGTTGCAGTGAAACATGGAGCATAATAATCTTCTAAATGGCAAGGAAGGAAGGAGTGACAAAGCTGCAGAATTATTGGGTGACTCACACCTGCCAGTTTAGCTTTTCTGTCCAACTATACACTAACGTTATAATCTTAAGGAATTTACAGAAAGAAAAGATCATTCAATCTTGCTGCTAAGTATATGACTGATTCCAGTACCTAACACTAGTTTCCTTTTTTTTCTAAATAAAAATGGAATTACCAATTTTTTATTGTAATTCGTGATCTGTTCACAAAATTGAAAGGATGTATGGCTTTGAAACCCTCCTGTCCTAAGAATGCAATTTCGTTAGGAATATTGAAAGAAGGCAATTATGATGCAGCTGCAATAATGATGTCTTAACACTTTTCAAGCAGCTAACAAGCCACTTAGCCAGCCGAAACAGTGAAAGGTTTATTAACGTGGCTGTGGAGTATACAGTGTTTATAGATAATAGCTCAGTAAAATAGCAGAGAATAGCCCAATTCACCAATCAGACCTTGAGTCTACTGTCAACCTGAGCGTTACACACTTTTTGAAAGGGATAACTAGTTACAAATGCACCAAGGAAGCAACAAGGGTGGTTATTTGTTACTGAAAGAGTGACCTCATAATCAACCACACTGAAGACTTGAGGTGAGAAAGCTGAAAAGGAAAGCTGCTTTCATTCAGTCTGGGGATACAGCAGTGTGCAGTCCATTTGATTTGCGTCATAGTATCGACCTCAGGGGGGGAATTACTTTCTGACAGAAGCTTCTGGATTACAATGTCCAAAATGAACGTACATGTGACATGGCAAGAAGGGGTGATTGATTGCTCCAGGCACTAGCTACAATGTATTCTGCCACTGAGAATGTGGCAACACTGGTATGATCTTCAGTGAGCAGAATTTATGTTGGACATTGGCGCACAGCTGCAAAGATTGCCATTCACTGTTGTTATGGATGTTTGTGTGTTCAAACTCCTAGATGCAGTCATTGTCTTGTGTGAAGAACTGCTGAAGATTTCTCTAATGGATTGTAGCTGTCACATCAAAGTTGTCCACCACATTCAGGTAGATGGATGCGCCTTGTAGGCATTACAGCACAAAATTGCCAGAGCAGCTGATTACGTAGACTTGATGATATAATTTGCTTCTAAATGAAATGAGCTTGCAGCAACTGCAATAAACAGGGCTTCTGTTACTGAAGAGGACCTTTCTAGTTATTTGCTACAAATTCGGTAACAGGAATTGTATCCCAATGGGTTCACCTACTGATTATTTGCCACTCATTGGGCAACTTACTCACGTGCTTTGCTGGTACCTGAATATTGCATTGCCTCCAGAAATACTATCTTTTAAATTTGTCCTCAGCGCTATGGTTAAACATTTATTGACCAACACTAATTGAGGAGTGGTTCTGTTTGAAATCCTGCAGATTTTGTGATGGCAACCATATTCTGCGTTAGGTATGAAAATCTACAATTTCCACGCAATGGCAAAGAAAGAGTGAATATGTGTGTCCAAGTCAGGCTCCAAAACTTGGAAAGGAGCTTGGAGTTAATGTTATCCACATGAAATTACCACACCTGTTCTTCTTAATGATAGGAATTGCAGGGGAGGCACCATCCAATTAAAGCAGGGAATTGTAATTATGCATCCTGAAGATTATTCGTACTTAGCCCAAGTGATCCAGTGATGGAGCAAATGATATTTTGCTTTAACCTGTACAATTTTAAGATTTTGGGTGTTGTAATTTCATCCAATCAGATTTGTGGCGTGTATACTATTATGTGACAGAAAAGCTTTGTAATGGTGGAGAGGCTTTTTAGGCTTTAGAAGTGGAGCTGCTTAGTGCAGAGAACCTAGCCTCTATCCTATACTAAAGATTGCCCCATTTTAGCTCTTGTCAATGGCAGCTTCAGGATGTTGACTTTAGGGCACTGGTGGGTATTGAGGGGAGAGAAAGAACACTGATGGTATCATGGATGTCTTTCTCTTTTTGGAGATGGTCATTAGTTGGTGCTCATGTCATAAATGTTTCTTGTCACTTGTAAACCCAAGTGCTATTTTAGGCTCCAATGGGTGCTTCCTTTCATAATGACATTGAATTTTGTGTAGGTGGCAGCCAACAGCCTCATTTCTGATGTTTGATGGAGGGAAAGCAACAAGTACCAGAGATGAAGGTACATCCCTGAAGAACTCATGAATCATTGTAATGATATGCTTTATTACAAGTTTTTCACTGTACCTCAGTACAATTGACAATAATAAACCAATACCAATACTTGTATGAGGATTCTCAAAACACTTTGTCGCGACTGAACAACTTTTGACTATAGTCCCTGTTGTAATGTAAGAAACAAAGCAGTCAATTTGTGCACAACAAGCACCTAAAGATCCAATATATGGTAACAAGTAGATAATCTGTTTTGGTGATGTTAATTAATTGATAACTATTAGAAAGAGCACCAGCAATAACTTAACTGTTCTTCTTCAAACAATTTTATTCACTTGACAGGAGAGACTGGGTCTTGATCTAACATCACATTTGAATTCACTGACAGTGCAGCATTCCCTCGGTACTGTAATAGATTATCAGCCCAAGTATTTGTGATCGACTTCCCAGAGAGAAACTTGATCCCACAATTCAAAAGATAGCAGTACTATCCATTGATCTACAGCTTATATGCAAACATCACTACCAAATTACTTCGGATTTCAGGTACTTGGAATTTTCCCTCTGACCCCACTGCCTGCAGCTTTTCTTGGGCCACCAGTCTGACTTGATGCTGAGAATCGCTATTCTCACCTCCTCACTGGCAGACAAACCTTGCACAGTGAAGTGATTTGAAGTTAATTCTGCTAGAATATGAACCAAACTTCAGCAAATAGGCTAATTTTGAATAAGCATTGTTTGATGCAATTATTGCCCAAGTAGAATACTCTGTGAAATTACAGCTTTGTAACTCTTTTCCCCTCCATTATATCGACTGCCCATGTTCATTGCCAGAAGCCCTTTCTTTGTGCAAATAACCACTTTCATTGTTGCTACAATTACTGGAGCTTTAGAGTTTCAGTGGTTTGCGACTATGCACTCCCATGCAAAAATCCAGAACGAAATAGGGAAAGACAGAAAGAGATGATTCAAGCATAAAAGGCTGTGGCAAATTAGTTATTGTGATTGAACTCTGCATCTTCTGCAAGAAGTCTGGCTATCTGGCATCTACGGTATTACCGAATTGTGGTATTGCACTAGTCTTAATTTCCATATGTTCAAATGACACTGCCTAGTCAATCACTGTTCGCCTCAAGTTGTCCCTGTGAAGACGCATAATAATATCTGGCACTATTAAAATCTATCAACGTGATACTTTTTATGACACATTTTAATGCTTTTTTCATGAACTTGCTTCTGACTGGTAATTAAATCACCTGTCTTTTCTACAGGACAGCATTGGAAAGCTGCAAGTGCAATTTGCAACACAGCTTTGTGACAATTTTTGCTCCTTCCTTCCTTCCAGTCCAGCAGTCCTTCTGAAGTGTTGTCTCTGCAATGCTGATAAATCAATCCATCAAAAAAAAAATTCCTCTGTGAAACTCAATCAGGAAAGGTCATGTTGGCAAGTGAGGAACAGATTAAATTAGCATAGAATTAGCCATGGAAAGTGAGTTCTGTCAAAATCATCATACTGCACAGCACAATTATAATATGTTAATTATGCATTTCATTAAGGCAGTGCTCTTTGAATTCCAGATGAAATGTCACTGGAGTCGGTATCCAAAAAGAAAGGAAGATTGCAGGACTAAACTTCTTTCGTAATGTGTGACACCTTCATGTATCAAATCTGGATCAACTCTACATAATTCTGTTCCAGCCCTCCAAGCTGATCATCTTTGTATGGATGTTCAATTGTGAAAGTGTCTCAGTAACATCAGTCATAAATAGGACAACCCTTCCCTTTTAGGTTGGTGTTTATTAAGCAAAGGGACAATGGCACAGCTGAGCAAAACTGGTAGTGAGGTTAATATGGTGAAAAAGGCAATGTTATTCCGTAACAGTAAATGCTATCCTCCTTCCAAGCAAAATCCTAGACATTAGCATTCTAGATGATAAACAGGTTTATTAGATACTCTTCACCTCTTTTCTCCCATTTTCTTAACTGTAGCTAATTTCCTGAATGGATACCTTACTTTGATTTGATTGATGGCATCCAGAACTGTTAGATCAGTTCTAATTCCTGTGATTTAGGAGAAAGGCCCTCTTAAAAACAATTAGGAAAATCTAATATTCCTGATGGAGAACACCAATCTTGGATTTGGCACTTTGTTGTCCTAATTTGATATGACTTATTCAGGGCATTCACAACAATCTTCTTGATCCTCATTTATAGGAGACTTGGATATTTTGAGGTAAAACTCGAATCTACTTTTAGGTTTAAATGGTTGACACTCATTTTACACTAATAACATGGGTGCTTAATTAAGGATTTGGTTATATATTTTAGCTACATTGCTGTGCTAGTCTGGTAATGTTGATTTTAAGATGGAATTGTGGGAAAAAAACACTTTCTGAAATTGAGGTAGTGTTTTCTTCCAAAATGATGACAACAGCGTTACAGAGAGCTGGAGGAAAACTCTCATTGATTTGTCTGTCAGCGTTAGCAGACAATGTCGACAAGTTTTGGAGTTGTCCATTCTGTAGCTTATATGTGCTAAGGTCCCTAACATAACAATATAATTTGTGAATTCTATTTTAATTGCCACAGACAACTTGGCTGAAGGGGAATTGTTATATGGAATTTTATGTTCTCTCAAATCCCCACTGCTGCAATGGAAATCTTAAGAGAAACTGTATAAGCAGCCAAATATATTTTACCTCGAGGGTTTCCACCAATCTTTCACTAACATTTGGCAAGAGAAAAAGTTTCCAGAAATTTTCTGTTGAAGTAGGTACACTGGGCTCAGATAATGCAGCAAGAATTAGCATTAAGGAAGTGAGCTGGTAAGAATGTGGGTCTCACTACCACATGGAGTGGTTGAGTTGGGCAGCATTGTAAGGTAGTGAGAAAAACACAAAATGATGAAAACAGTAGAAAGATGTATTGTTATTGTAAGATAATGTGCAGCAAACCATTGGCACTGATGGCCTGTTTTCATTTTGTAAAAAAGTCTGTGTAATTTTATATTATTTAATGCATGCAAATTTCATCTTTGCTTGTGGGTAATTTTCCACTTTCTCCAGCTGCCCCTTCAGAGAAAATGTTCCCATAGCAGTATTTCCTGGGGCCATCAACAAACCCGATGATGGTTGAGGATGGGAGAGAAGGGGGATTTCTAAAATGTTATAAAAAATCAGTTTTATTTCCTACTTTAATTACTGATGTGCTCATCAATCTTTCAGGAAATAAGTTTGTTGTAAATATGCTCAGCGAAATGAATTTGTAAGGTTTTTCAGCAATATTGGGATACAATCAGAACATAGTCACAGAATGGGAGAGCTCAAGAACAAAAGTAAATCACTTAAGACTTTGACTGGAAACAATATTTCACAGAATGTATTGTAAGAGTGATTATAATGATCAAATCCAAAGATAATTCAATTCCAGAGCTGTTATGCCAAAACAACAACCTAGCTTACTTTTTCGTTCGTAACCAAGTGGCAGGAGGCACCAACTGTACTAGCTCAGCTTAGCAAAGACTAATACCAACTTTACTGATGTGTCTATCTGAGAAGCTTTGATCAGGCAACTCATTCATTGAGCAGGGAGCAGAAATGATGCAGTGTCATCACTGACATGGAGACAAAATGTGAAGTTATAAGCTGCAGTTCCCTATGCTAAAGTTGCACCCGACTCACAAGGTCGAAAAGGAGATTTAACTTGTAAGTAAATTATTAACATTTTTCATTTTAAAATAGGGTTGAGTTCCCCTTTTAACATAAGCATCATGGTAGATTCAATCTGTCAAGCATCATCTTTGATATTACTCGTCTGTCTGCTGTCTCAGCAATAATGCCTTTATGTTCAGAGGTAACGAGTTTTTGACTTCCAAGGCAGAAATTCTTGATGACACACAGACTTTAAATCCACTAATGTAAACAAGGCTTAGAGTTCACACTTCAATCACTATTCTCATGAATGATTTCCTACACTTTCTGCCTTTAAACTGGTAATCCTGACTTCATAGCCCCTGGATAAAGGCATGTGATTTCACAGCTGTTTGTGAAAGCACACTCCCAGCCTAACCAGAGCAAGCACAGCTGTTCCACTCCTGCATAATAGTCAATTTCTACAGTGTATGAAGGGTTCAGGTTATCTGAGAGTCTGAAACTGGGATTTGATTCTGAGGAATGTACACATAATACCAAAGAAGAGTACGCTAGAATTTGGTTTAATACTCCAATCCAACTGAAGCGATCTCATTGATTCTTGTAGCTACAGTAAAGTTGTGGTGTTGAGTTAGAGGTAAGTAATACCCAAGAATTTGATAAAGTACCTGTGATTATTTGACATGAAATCCAAACCAAAGTTAGATTATAATTAAGGGGTTAATATTATTAGTATTTTACTATCTAAGAGCAAGTTATAATTTGTGAATTGGAATATCAAAGACTGCAAGAGTATGCACTGTATGGTTTATGGGAGAAATCCTGCTAAGCTAGTGCAAATGGTGGAGTAAGGCAGAGGAAGTGGGGTTGGGGAAAAAGGGGAGCATTTTAATTCCAAAAAATTGTCCTTTCCTATTCTAATTCAACACTTATCAAGTAATGCTGTACAACCAGTAGGCCCAACATCACCTTTTGGCTTTATTATTTTTTAGCTGCATTACCCCAAGTCAACTATACTATATAAAGTAAAAATAATTGAAGTCAAACTACATTTTAAAGAAATGGAATAAACTATATTATACACAATGACAAATTGCTGGCAGTGAGCTTAAGGCAATAGGTTAATCACAGGGTTCTGCTGATGTTCAAGCTTTACTTCTGAGGTTCAGAACATAATCAGAACTGCCTGATTGAATTATGGTCAGTAATTCACTGCCAACTATCTACTTTCCTATATGTGGTGTAGGAATCTAATGAATAACCTTGCATCTGATATAAAAACACAATATTAATATACTGTTAACATACTGTTAATCAAAATGTCAATATCACTCATTGGACTTCGGATCTCAGAAGTCTATTCAGAATTTGCATAACACTGTTTTCAATGAATAAAATAAAAATTTGCTTTAAAATATAGATTCTCAGAAGAATACTTAATTGGCAAGAACACAATTTATAATCCAAGTAATGTGAATAAATATTTTGTTCTCAGCATGGAGACAACTTGGATGGTTCAGTTGTACAAATCCTTTTCTTAATACAAATGAAACATCAGATAAACTTTATTCCAGATTTCTTTCCTGCTTTGAATGGATCTTCCACTCCCTCTTATGGGTCTTTTTTCATTACAAATGGTATTCAAGGTGAAGTGAAGATGTGTCAAATTCCTGTGCAGGCAGTTTGAATGAAGTTGCTCAGCACTTTAAATGGCGAACACAAGATGGCACAATGGACATCACAGTGATGCAGTTTGTGAAGCTGCTCCCTCACATCACCACTGACCTTGGATCAATTCTGACCTCTGGTGCTGTCTGTGAGGACACTGTATGTTCTCCCTGTGAACATGTATGCTTCTGCTGGGTATTCCGGTTTCCTCCCACATTCCAAAGATGTGTGAGTTGCTAGGTTAATTGGCAGTGAATAGTAGAATCTGTGGGGAGTTGTTGGGAACATAGGGAGAATAAAAAAGAAGGGATAAGTGTGGGATTAATATAAATGGATGCTTGATGGTCATCATAGACTCAGCAGCCTAAAGGGCCTCCTTCCATGCTGTATTACTCTCGGAAGAGTCTTTTATTATTAGAAATAGCACAGGGAATTATCAATCTATGTGTTCGGCGGGAACATCCCATCTTCATCATTTTTGCACAGGTACCCACAATTTATTTGGCAGCCATCCCACAAGTTTAGAATTTACCATGCATGGAACCATAAACATTAACCTAAGTTCTGTTGCCAAACTTTCCAACAATGAAGACCAGAGGAGTGATGGGGTGATAAGGACAGAGAATCAATACCAAGCCTGTTCTTACACTGACCACAAGTTTATACACATGGATCTGGCTGGATTCTTTCAAGAATAACCAGAAAATGCATCCCCAGATATTTTTGTTCTATTCTATGGCTTAATCTAATTTTAGTGAATATATCATATGTGGCAACACAGATCATGCATTGTATATTTATCTGCTGATTAGATTAATTCACAGCTATATCATGGAGTACAGCTTTGGGGCTTTAAAGTTCACAGAAGGATAGTGCAAATTACTTATTCTTGAATTTCATTCCTTAAAGAAGTTCTACTCTTATTAAACTATTTACCAAGCCAGGCAGCATTGTAAACTTGCATAAAAGTTTCACTCATTTATATTTTTCCACACAAATTTATACTATAAAGTCTATTAATTTCCTTCTTCCCTCCCCTATATTATGACAGGAAATGATTACTTTTTCCAAAATGGGTAATGTGGAGCTTTAAGGTCCATTTTTTAAATCCATATGGAAAGATTCTATATTGAGAAAGCCTTGTACATAGAAATGAAGACTGCTAACAACAATGAGAATGATTATTTTTCTGTCATATTTAAAGCAAAATCCATTAATTTCTAATTGATCTACATTCATGGATTTACCCATGTCACTTTGTAAAGCATGTAAATTCATGGGTGGCTGTTCTCACTAGGTCATTCCAACCTTAATCTAAGTTGACTTTGGGCACTGCAGTATTTCTATTGGCGACACTCTCTGAATTAAGTTTACATGACAAATTATTCAAAATCGTGCAATTCTGAAGGACAGCACATAAGTCATTGTGGATCTTTGTGCCAGAACCTTATATGACACTTTTGGTACAGCACATTTTGTCTAAAATTGCATCACTAACTGTAATCACAACAACACAGGGAAGCACATGGTAATTTATAGTGGAAAATGTAGTGAGCACAATGTACAGATAATAAGGTTGATGAAAGCTAGGATATTTTTTGCTTTGTCAGTTTTCTTAGATATTTTTTCTTCAGCTGATAGCTTCAGGAACTCCATTCTGAGGTACCTCAATCAGTGGCTTTTATTCATGTGTGAACTGACTCAATGTCAGTTGGCTCTTTAATCCTGTATCATAACCATTCCTGACCCCATCTTCACTTAGTGCCCATGCATACAGACAGACATGTGCCTTAGGAAAAGCCACCTCAAGATGGCTTACAACAGTGAAGCTTATTTTACCAGATTGTTTTCTTTTTCAACAAAGCTAATTCAATCATTTCTGAGTGAACAGCTGAAAGCTGTCATAATTTTTCCATCGGGGCAGATGGGTCTATGAGAGATAACTTTATATGGTCATAATAATGTGAGAGCAATGTTGAAGCAGTAATAATTATTGAGGTGGTGTGGTAAGAACTGCATAGCACTATGCTGCAAAAACAAATTATTGCACAAATACTGTTTCAAATATAAAATACTACATGGTGTGAATAAAGTATAATAATCAGCTACCTTTGCATTCTCTTGAAAAAATAAGGGATGGAAACATTGATGGATCCCACTTCTGATTCTTCAGTCAACTATTGCTCTGCTTGTTAAGGTACTACATCCATTAGTTCTTAATTAAAATGCTACACTCTTCCAAAAAAATATCAAAAGAAGCAGGGTTACTACGTTCAAAAGTTTAATGGCAAAACAGTCAAATCATTCTTTGAAAGAAGTCCTAAGAGCACTGTACATGGCAGCTGTGGAACCTCAGTTATCACTGCACTGAAAGCCTGAAGAAAAGATAGATTTTAACATTACTTCAATTGATTAAAGTGAGTAAGAAATTTCTTTGGCCAGTTGTTAAATGTAATCATTTCCACGGTTGGATATTTAATGAGCCAGCATGAAGAAAATTATAAAAGCAGATTTACCAAAATTTCACAACAAGGAAGAATGTGCACAGTGTGCTTTGCTGACAAGAAAAATGCTTATTTACATTAACCTTTTTTTTCCTCTGCTTAACACAAAACAAAAAGCATCCCATATCAATGGAGAAATGTGGCTCCTATAAAGCAAATAGTTGGACAGTTGCAGTGGGCTTCACAGAACCTGCAGGAAGTCTCTGGGGGAATATTACCTTGCTCATTATTTCACTGATTGGCTTTATTTCGTCCGAGATTCTGCTGCACAATTCTCTGACAGCTGATGGGTGGCTTGCTGAGCCAATCCACCAGCTGCCGTCCGGCTCTGTCTCTAGGCTGCAGGGAAAAGCAGCTCTCGTTCCTCTACCCTCCCTGACTCCTCTCCAGATCATTACACATGACAAAACAACCATCCTAATTATAAAGAGCTTTCCCAGCTCTGTCATCGTGACAATTACTGCACACAGAGCTCAATATTCACCGCGCTGCACATAGACACTAATGTATTGCAGCAGTTCATTTTGATGGTGCTGAATTGTTCCCCTGTGAATCTTTGGTTACATTTTGTTGGAATTTTTTGCTGACAGGGTTCAAAAGTTTAAGACTCTGGTGACAGAAGAGTGATTGCTGTTTAACTGAGAAAAGAAATTAGTAAAATACTTTCCTGGATGGGGAGAGAAAAATCTTGCAGTAAATAAGGTGTAGTCCTGCTTTATGTAAAAAGCTAAAGTGGGATTCTTCTGTCACTACAATTACAAATGCATTTGTACAGTTCTAATTCCTATTTGTTTGATAGGTTACCCATCAATATCCTTCACTGTTCTTCCCCCAGCTTATTTTATGAGTAAGGAGTCATGACTCTTCAAAAAAAATGTTAACAGTGGAGTTCTTAGAATGGTTGGTTATGCATTGCTAAACTGTTAGCTAATCAGTCAAGCTAGTGCTCTGTTGGAGCACATATTTGTGAGGCATTAACTTCTGAATGGTCCTGCACCAATCAAGATGTGACAGACATTTGAAGTTTGCTGCATCTAATTAGGAATAAAAGGAGCATGACTTTATGTCTAAAGAAGTGCTTTACAACTGGCATCGTGTAACCAGTTATCAGTTTCTTGAATGAAAAATCTATCTTTATCAGCTTAAGCATTATTGAATATTTATCAATAAAAATATTTAATAGCAGGTAGAATCAGTGGAAGAGACAGATGGAATTATTCACATCTAAAGTTATGGTTCTGATGAAGGGTCTTTAACCTGAAACACTGACTGTTTCTCTTCCCACAGACTCGATCTGCAAGCATTTTCTGTTTTTATTTATGGATCTATAGTTAGGATATTGTAATGCAACTATGGGCACCTGCATAAGTAAAAGAACGATTTTAATCATTTTAGTTACATTTTGCATCTTGGTTAAAAAAAAAGCCAAAGCAATTCTAGAAAGAGTCTGGATTTGATTTTTACTTACAGGCTTGGTCTGAATTGAGTTTGACAAGGTAATCTAACCTCACATTATTTAAACTGAGACGAATTCTGAACTGACTTTGTTGGATCCATTTATATTTTGTTTCTAGCTTTTGCCTTGACCCAAAGCTTTCATTCTTACCCATTACAATACTCATTGTTAGAGTGGCTTCTTGAGGCAGCAGGTTGCTAACAGTTTCCCCAAATTGCTAGCAATTTAGTCTAAGGTTTGGCTACCAGCAACACAGTGCTTCTGCAAGATGATCCTCTCAGCAGCATTGCTGAAAGGTGGCACATTTTATCCTGAATGTCAAAGGCGGATGTGACATATGGGCAGGCTTACTTCAAAATACATAATGAACTAATCAGTAGGTTGCTGTACATAAGTCAACTCATATGCTGCAAATCAACTCCAGCTGACTTAGTTAACCATTTTTATGTGAGCAAAGATTACAAAAATAATGAGACATTTCATCAAAGTATAATTTTTTAATGCTTACTTTTCAATAAACAACGGGAAATGGCTAGTCTGTTCTGGATTTCAGTTTGAACCCATTCTAGGTGTTGACTGTAAAAAGGAATGCAATTGAGTTTGGGAATGTCAAACTTGTTAATATAAGACTATGGTTCAAAGTGGCATGAATTTACCATGGATCTAGCAAATTGTCCAAAAGAAGCCAACTGGTGCAGGGACCAGGGTTGGATTCTGATTTTGGGTGCTATCTGTGTGGAGCCTGCACATTCTTCATGTTTCTATTGGATACTCCAGTTACCTCCCACATGCTAAAGACAGGGAGGTTAATTGGCTCCTGTAAATTGCACTTTGGAAAAGTGGATGGAATGAAAATCGCAGAGGGGCAGTCGGCGGGGAGAAGTTGATGGGAATGTAAGAGGAAAATGTTTTTTTACTGGACAAAGGGCCTTTTTTTGTGGGGGGAGGGTTGTTTTCTGAGCCATTGCCTTGAGAGGGGAGTGTAAAGAAGATTTTACTCAATACTTATTACCAACATTAAGTGCTCAAACCAATGTTCCACTTACCAGTACTAAAATCTGATAATTTAAAGAATGCAAAGTTCTTATAATGAATAAATTAAGGCTGCTAAACTGAAAAAAGGTAGGAGGTTCTGATGCAGAAAGTCAATCAAAGTATCAGAAATTGGTGGAGGTAATTCCCTCTGGGCTTGTAGGTAGCTAGCATGCAGCAAGATTACAGTAAACAGCACGAGTATGAACGTTCCTCAGGTTGAACTGCTTTGTACATCATTAACAATGTATTAGCACAAAATTCCTGTCTGCTAGCTGAACAGGGGTGCCAATATATTTAGAGTAAAAAGTATGGAATGTATTAACCAGTTTGTTATGAAATTTCTATTGTCCAATTTGAATTGCCTGTATTTGCTATTGGTGAGAATGTGAGAAAACAAATGATCAAAACCTCCTGAAACTTTCAAGTGCAATAGATAGTGATATCATGGGATTAGTGAGGTTCATTTTCCAAAAAAACTTACTCTTTGAATAAACATTATGTCAGAATTGTTACATTTGACAATAAATTCGCCTGCTGTCACCACCTCTTAACTAATTAACTGGTCAAACTTTGTATTTGGTTTAAAATTCAATTGTTTCAGTGCACAGTAGGAGTGTATAAGTAATACAAAGCATAAATATTAAATAAGAACAAAAATATTGCCCTTTGTAATGGTAGTCTGTTCAATAGGTAGTGCAGTAGGTTAATTTATATCCTGTTCATTTTAATAGTTGTGATATTTTTCAAAAGTCGAAAACATTTGAATTTTAAATAATGACAACCTTGATTTGTGTTATCATTTACTCAATGCAATCAAATCAAGAGCTCTAGAAGATCACACTTTTTAGCTCCTATTGCATAAATGTGAGTAAAAAGAAACAAAAGGAATTGTCTGCACAACTGTTGATCCTTTGAAACAACTACAAGTATTGCAATAGTGTTTGGAAATATATTAAAGAGGAAAGTGACTGTGGATGATGGAAATCTGAAAGCAAAGCAAGTCCAGAGTATCTAAGAAGTTAAACAAAATTAAAATATCTGATTGATATTCATTCGTTCAAAGTAACAAATGACCAAGAGGTTGAAAGATTAAATTTATTTCACTCTGTGCAGATACTGTTTGACCTTGCTTTTTGATTTTGCTTTTGTTTGAAAACCTACTTACAGAGAGAAATTAGAAAAAGTTGTTCCAAAAAGTTTTGCACTTGATGTAATGTTTTACTTGAACACCATTTCTGCCATTACTGCGTGATTGTTTGCAAATTAATAACAATTGGCTGAAGAAGAAGAAAATATTACGTTACTTTGTTGACATGAATTTGAAATTAATTGAAAAGGGATTCTGAATCATTAAACACAAACTATGGCTCAACTCACAGTGGGCAAGGTAGACTGTTCCAGAAAAGAGGCTCCTTAATCTTTGATATGTTAAACATCCCTAACATGTCAAAAAATAAGTTTTTACTGTTATAGTAAAAAGCTGATTCATTCACTTTGTTGCCATGTAACAGATCACGTGTGAGTTGTAGCTAAGGAGGTGAATGAAGGTTTGACATGCTCTCAAGCACCAACCTCTGCCACCTTGGATTAGCAGCTGGGCGATGGATAGTCAGCGTCTGGAGATGGTTTGTCCTTGATCCCAGTGGCAGTTTCCTGGCCTTCACCTAGTTCATAAACTGATCAGGAGAAAACAGTGGGACTGCTGAAATTTAGTATTAATCCCAAAGATTCCCCCTTCATTAATCCTATTCATCTGTGTTGATGTTAATTCTAATTTTAAAACTCAGCTGAGAGTGCCAACTAAAGTTACATTCTTCTATTTTGTAGCATCATTTTGTCACCTGTCTTATGCAGCAGTTTACTGGTCAATCTGTGAAACAAACAGAAGATGCATAACTTGAGTTATGGAATCTTCTGAATAATGTAATAAGTAATTTTGCCGTAGTATTCTTTTGGAAGTGTGAAAATTGCTTGCTGTAACCCTTAAGAGGTTAACCCTGTTAGCTTTTGTTGCAAATCATGTGACTGTCAGTGAAACACTGTTGATGAAAGGTGACCATTATTACAGGTTTGATATCCATTATCTAAGTTCTAGTCTTGTATTAAGAACAAGTAACAATAAGTAAAATGCTTCCCAGTTGAAAGCTATATGGTAATTTTTTCCTGCTGCAAAACTGTTGGTGCTTATGTCTATCCCATCAGATGGACAGTTTCTGCAGGGACTCGATACTCTTGTGTGTCTACAATACTGAAGAATACATTACTATGCAACATGTGCCAATCCTCTTAATTTGGATTATTCAGAGCCTTGACAAAGTCCATTGAAAAGATAAAACATTTACTAATAAAGCTCTGGAAACAAAACTGCTTTTGCCTGCACATATTTTAGTTAATGCTTTCACAATTATTCTATTATGAATCAAGCAAGATTTCATTCAATGCCCACATGTAACCCTAGGTTCCCAAACTAGGATAGTACTGTATTGTATCAGTTCTAATGAAGGGTCCTAGACCTAAAACACTAACTGCTTCTCTTTCCACAGATGCTACCTTACCTGCTGAGCATTTCCTGCATTTTCTGTTTTTATTTATGTACATATATATAACATGTTCTTCAACTGGACAGACTTGTTTACAAGTTAAAGAAGGGGATTATTCAATGACATAAACATTAAAGGGCTCACTGATGCCAATTTTAAATGCACCTTAAAGGAATGTTCCCGTTCTAATGCTTATTATTGTTGGTGCTGTGAAGTGGACCTCTCCAAAACACATTGGGAGACTATCTGGGACATTTTGTCAAAATATCACCTATACTTAGGCAATGCTTATTCCTGAAATTCTCTAAGGAATTCATCTAAAGCTAGTATACCACATAGAAAGGGAACAGATGTCTTGTTGGGGTTCTTCTTAGTCTGGTGGACAAATGGCAGAAGGCTTCCTTTTCTTCATAAGCACAATATATCCCTCTTCTACCAGACTATCCAGTTCAGTACCTGGATCCTCTTCTTCAGTCTCTGAACTTTCCTGCAATATATTGGTTTACAAAACAAGAACATTCCATGTAATTAGTGGAACATATCCTTGTATATTGCTCTGTGGAAATTTTGAGTAACCTACATTTGAAAGCTAAACCTATAGGCATTTTGCATTAGGAGCTCCAGAAAGGCCTAAACCTTGGTTCGCAGCAAATGGAACCAAGACTGAGTGTTTAATCCAGCCTTTCACACAGACTAATTTTATTAACACTGCATCCACTTAGCACCCCACTCCTTTTTCAAATGATCACATTACTGTAACGTGATGTTTAACTGGGCAAGCAACTTCACTGCATTTTGTTCCGGGGCTTCAATTTTGATGACAACCCTATTATGTTGTGCTTTATCAAACTCCTTTTGAATGTCCATGTATGTCACATTTA
>JARFYF010000036.1:14316090-14326701 GCA_030265395.1 Rhina ancylostomus | reverse complement strand
CCTCAGTGCCCTACCATTTACTGTGTATGTCCTACCTTGATTTGTCCTTCCAAAATGCAACACCTCACACTTGTCTGTATTAAATTCCATCTGCCATTTTCTGGCCCATTTTTCCAGTTGGTTCCGATCCCTCTGCAAGCTTTGAAAACCTTCCTCGCTGTCCACTACGCCTCCAATCTTAGTGTCATCAGCAAACTTGCTGATCCAATTTACCATATTATTATCTAGATCATTGATATAGACAACCAACAACAATGGTCCCAGCACAGATCCCTGAGCCACACCACTAGTCAGAGGCCTCCAGTCTGAGAAACAATCATCCACTACCACTCTGTCTTCTCCCAACAGCCAATTTCGAATCCAGTTTACAACCCCTCCATGGATACCTAGTGACTGAACCTTCTGAACTAACCTCCCATGTGGGCCTTTGTCAAAGTCCTTACTGAAGTCCATGTAGACAACATCCACAGCCTTTCCTTCATGAACTTTCTTGGTAACCTCCTCAAAAAACTCTACAAGATTCGTTAACCAAGATCTACCATGCACAAAGCCATGCTGACTATCCTTAATCAGCCCTTGGCTGTCCAAATACTTGTATATCCATCTCTCAACACCTTCCAATAATTCACCTACTACTGATGTCAGGCTCACAGGCCTGTAATTATCTGGTAGACTGAGGATCTAAGATTACTTGTTATGGTGGAATTCAATTCTGCCATTTTTAGTGGCCCCCATAATTCCTCATGGATGCCCAACTTCCCACTTAGTATGATGATAGTGCCACATGACAATGTAGGATGTCGGATATCCTTGGTTTTAAGATATGTCTACGAGGATTCCGCAGTGGTTCCATCAATATCGGCACAGACATTTGGATCTGCAATAATTAGACTGGTGAGGACAAGGTCAACGACATGAATCCTTTGTGCCGTTCTCTCACACACATTCTGGCATGTTTTCCCTTCAAGAGTTGGTAGCTTGATGAATCTCGATGCTACCAAGCCACTGTCTTTGATACTGTCAGTATTCTTTACAGGTGAGCTGAAGGAAGACAATAAGGGATCAACAGCAGGTTTCCATGTTCACGTTTGACTTGGTGTCATAAGGCTACATGGGGTTCAGAATCAGTTTCGAGGACTTCCGGGGCATTCCTTCCCAACCATATACCACTACATTGTTTTCCATGCTGAATCTACCCTGCCATTGGGATCCAGTAATCTGAGATGTTGGCTGAAAGGTAAGCTCTCCCAATTTAGACACTAAGTCTCAGATATTCCTGAATGATACTTGATAGGATTTGTCACATCCACATACAGATTGTTAGTTCAGATTTCTGGATTATTATTTTGTCACTTTAATCACTACACCACTGCAACGTGAACCCGCACCTCCAAAACCCTCAGCCCCAGGGCATAACTGACAATTTAAACTTTCTTTCTAATGTTTTGCATTACAGTCAAAAAATTAGATGTAGATCCTGCCCACCGAGTATTTTTGTGAAGAATCTGTTTGGCACATCTGAGATTTCTAGTCCCATTAAATTATCCCTTTCCATTTTATGAGACTGTTGAATTCGTGTGCAACACAAGATGCAAACTTCCTATCAATACCAAGGGGATGTTTTGCTTTGCTTTCAGCTAAGCATTGTTTTATCTTTTTTGCTCTGTCTGAGATAATCTGATAATATTCCGTAACGTCCTTTTTTACAGATGCCATTTAAATGCTGACAAATGTCACTATCCTGTTAGGATCAACTTTTGCAAGTACGCTATATTTATGTTTAATGGAGCTTCATCCTAGAGAAGTATGCAATATTTGGTCTGAATAAATTGATTTTGACCACAATGCCTTTTGATTTGAATGATCACAAACATGTCATTAGTTTTAATAAATGTGAGGTGAGTTTGACGGTTTATCCCTTTGAAGGTTACAAATGTTTTATAAAATAAATCACATTTTAACCTCAAGCCTTTGTGACTGTATCATCTTCAAAACTACCAGACATTCATCAGCCAACATCTACAGTACAGTACTTGTGTTCTTTTTGCTGTGATTATGTGGGTTTCTTGCTTGGCAGATGTCCAAATGTCAATCTGAGATGTTAGAAGACATCTACAACTGACAAAATTAAAATAAGCAAAATAAATGTTTCAAGGAAGATCGAAGATTGAAAGCTTCACTTGAAAGAGCTTTACCAGTAAAAAATATTAAAGTATAAAATAGCCTTCATCAATGGCATGAATTAAGACATACTTTTCCTGTATTTTACTGCGGAATATTTTATATTAATTTACTCTATTTAGAAACATTCACAAAAACACAATTTCTGACTAAACTGCCACTCAACCTCTACACTGTAGTCCTGTTAATGGAATGGATTATTAAAACACTAGAACTTTGTTGTTTTGCAATTACCTGAGTCAACTCTAGATGACTGACTGAACAAAGTATTCCTTGCATTGTTCAAGCACTTCAGTCATCTTTTTATCTGAAAAGCCTAGCTCTCTAACAAATAACTGCTGCCAGAAAAATCAACTTCCTCAGCTATGGCAAGGCCTACATAATTTATGGCTTTAATATGCTCACTGAGGTGTATAGTCTATGACAGTAATTATAAATGCAATAAGAAATTATAGCTGAATGCTTTAACTGCATTAGGAGCCATTTGATGAACAATGATGATTGCTCCTCATTTTGAACAATAGAGGGCAAGTGAGTGTCAACGCATTAGAATATTTGCTGTTCTGCTCTGTTCTTTTTCCATTTACCACAGAATGTCAGTTGTCTATTATGAGGCAGCGATGTGATGTCCAGAGGTAGCTTATAACTTGACAGGCACAAAAATGCACAAAGGAACTAATCAGTTTAGTGTGCAATGTCTTTCATTAGCACTTAAAATCTTAAGCTTTCTCTTTTCTTTTTTGCTCAGGTACACGATTCATTTTAGATTTATTTAGGACAATAAACGTCACTTATGTAAATTTTTGATAAGTGATCTTTTTTCTGTGAACAGGAACTTTGATAACCCAAACCTTTTCTGATTTATGCTGATTACTATCATCCCTGTTAATTGTCTACAGTATGGAACATGCCTAAGTGAATATACTTTCCTTTTCCATCCACCATATGCTTTATCATTTACTGTCCAATTTTTTGCACTCTGATTTCAGAATTGCTGTCACAAGTGATGACTTACAACCCACCCCTCCACCCAAAATAAAACCCTTCTTGTCATAACATAGCAACCAGGCAAGCTCAGTAGCTCACACAGCTTTCAAAACAGACCAAGTGTAGCCCTTCCAGAGTGGGGCTTCGGAGGGAGAGGAAGTTAATATGAATGGGGGAGGCACATTCTAATTTGCTTAAATATCTTTATGTTAGCTTGCATAAGAAATGCATTTGACAGTATATTTGGAAATTAAAATAACCTATACCTACCAATCAGTGAAGAGAAGGAATTTATTTTGCTGCTTGTAATATGCATACCAGACGCAATAAATTATTCCATCAAAAGAAATTTTGCACAACTACTGACTCAATAGCACTAAATGACATGAAGTCACCTCAGAGTTTTCTATTTATTCATTCATTCATTGGATCCGGATGTTGCTGGCAACTCCAACATTTATTGCCCATCCCTTAGTGCCCTTGAGAAGGTCATGGTGATATGCCTTTTTAAACTGCTGCAATCCATATAGTGAAGGCACTCTACAGTGCTGTTGGGTAAGGATTTAGTCCCAGAGACAATGAAAGATAATGTGCAACTCAGAGGGAACACCTCAAGTGGTGTTGTTCCCTGCCACCCATGTCCTTCTCAGTGTTTGAGGTTATGGGTTTTGGAGGTGCTGTCAGAATATCCTCAATGAGTAACTGAATTACATTTTTTAAATGGCACTTAATGCTGGTGGAGTGAATGATTTGTTTGACATGTGTTTGACGGGGTGCCACTCAAGCAGTCTGTTTTGTTCTGGATGGTATTAAGCTTCTTGGGAGTTGTTGGAGTTGCACTCATCCATCACCCTCCTGATTTGTGCCATGTAGACAGTGGAAAGGCCTTGGGCGTCAGGAGGTGAGTCACTTGCCACAGAGTGCTCATTGTATTTACACGGTTGGTCTGACAGTGGTGACTCCACAATGTAATGCCAGTGAATGTCAAAAATATATGATTAGATTTTCTCTGGTTTAAGATGGTCATATACTGGCACATTACTGGCCCCAATGTTCCTTGACACTTATCAGGCATGGGCTGCATCATTTGCTACGGAGTTGCAAATAGGATCGAACATTGGGCGATCATCAATAAGTGTCCCGACTTCAGACCTAAAGATGGAAGGAAAGTCATTGATGAAGCAGCTGATGATGGTTGGGCCCAGGACTGCCCTGAGGAACTTCTGCAGAGGTGTCTGGGACTGGGATGATTGACCTTCAATCACCACAGTTATCTTCCTTTGTGCAATGTATGACTCTGGGATAACATGTTGAACAGAATTATTTCATTGGGAAGTAGAGGTTGAAATGGAAAAAAAAGCTGCCAAGATTGGGATAACATTGATTCCCCTTGCAGTTAGCTAAGCACTATCACGGACCATGCAAGAGTGATGATCATGGATGCCATGACTGAAGATATTCTTACATTTGGAATTACGGTGTGAATATTAATAGAAATAGAGTCAATGGGAAGAATGAGCACACCTACTTAAATCTGTAATGGCCACAGAGATTTTGTGGCATGAGTACTGAAACCAAAAGATGCACATTCTATAAGATCCAAACAATATAATTCTTATGTTGGCTCTCAACATTCACATTGTCTTAAGTCACACTATGCAAAGCAGAAAACAAAACAATTATTAATGAAAAATAAGTTTATTTAAATAGTTGAACAAGAAAATATGAGGCACAAATCCATATGTGGCATAAGTAGATTATTCAAAAAAGAAACAGTCAAGTATAATCTTCATTCTACTCCCAAAAGAGATGCCATTATTCTGCCACTGGAGCGGTAGGTAACTGAAATCCCTTTCAGTTGTGAAACAATACTAATGGTGCATTTCTGTCAATGAAGAGTTGGTTAAAAGCTCTGCTAATAACACCATAAATAAACAATTAATATTAGAAGCGTTTTTACCAACAACCAGTGGTATAAGCTATAACACTAAAAGATCAGCTTGATCTATTTCAGTGAATATCTGTGGTACTGTAATTAGATTTTGTTGTGTCTATCTTTACCACAACCCTGCACCTGTACAGTCTGATATTCAATTATGGGCAGTTTGTTCAGACCAGTGGAATTAGCAAAAAGTAAAAGTAAATTCTTCTCACTTGCTGAAGCTGAGTTGAAGGAAGGGTGCAAATGTGGGTAAGTAACTAAATATTTTGTGTTTCTCTTTTCTTCTCTGATGGCCGAACTGAGATTGTGAGTACACTATACCCCGGATTCTTTGAACTATGTCCAACCATACTTTGGCACACCTATTTGCCAAACTATGAGATCACTTGTGTAAAAGACAGACAAAATAACCAGAAGGAATAGATGGGAAAACAGATACAAATGAAAATAGAGGTAATTTTGGAACAAACAGAGAGAAATTAGTTGTGCCCTATTCAGTTCAATGGTATTGCTATACTAAACCTCTATACTTATAATTGCAATCAATCCATTGCAGTGGTGATCCCCTCAAACTGTATCAAAAAGACAAAACTATCTGGATAATGTGCAACTGTTGTGGCATGGAAATTGCAACAGATCCTGAAAACACATATTAAAGTGAGCTAGTGATAATTTTGCTTAAGACTCCCAGGCTATCAGACTAGAAACCATCAGACCTGCCACCCAAGGTGAGAACAGGCCCTGCCCATGGTCACGTATACAAAGGCTTTTGCTTCGCAATTCTGTGTTATAGTGCAGAGAACAGATTGAGGAGGAAGTGAGCTGGACAGACAATGTGGGAGAAAAACAGGGAGAAAACTGTGAGGTGGTGGAGGGGACAGTGTGGTGGAATGGACCACGACAAAGCAGAGGGGTGGACGAGAAAGCTGGGGAAGAGATTCATGGGTGGGGTGAAGATGATCATAGAAGGTGGAGGCAAAGAGGACAGAAAATCCACCGTGGAAATGATAAGCAGGGAGGCGGTTGTTAGGTGAGGTGACGACTGGGAAGTGAGGTGGCTTGTGAGACAAAAGGATAACTGGTGGATGGGGACCCAAGAGGCTGCAGATGCTGGAATTTGGAGCAAAAAAGCAAACTGCTGGAGGAACACAACAGGGCTTGGGTTAGTCAGGGAGTTTATAGGTGCTACCAGAGAACATTAGCAGTGACGGAAAGGTGCGTGTGGTTAGGAAGATGGATAGCATTCACTGGCAAAGAAAACCGAAATAAGCCACCTACCCGATAGGAGATGGATATCTTGGACTCTCTAATAGTAGCTCAGACAATGTCAGACCCTTTAAATAACAATGAAGCAGAATTCAACCATCCAGTTAACATCTGCTTCAACATACTGGGCCCCAGGAATCTGCTGAACAATATTGTGGAAGTGATGCCAAATGAGCTTTACAAGTTGTTTTTTGTCTCTGCACTGTACCAGCAGCTTCTGTGCACATGGAGCATTATATGCATGGAGGATCCAGAAGTATGTTGTATTAGGAATCCAAAAGTATGGTAGGAGCACACGAGTTACAAGCACACTAAAAAAAGTTCATTGCCTAGTGCCTGAAAAAGATTCCAGCAGACAACAGTATTTGTAGACCTGTGGCTCTTATGAGTGCTTTCACAATTAGAAAGAGTTGGCTAGGACTCTGGGCATAGATTGGCAAAAGACAGGGATTGTAAAATTCCGGCTAAGGTCCCAACCCATGTTTATGAGTCTGGCTCAGAACTGGAATTCAGCAGAAGCTGGAAGCAAAAGTCCTGGAAGAGGAACGTAGAACAGACCTTGGTGAGTATGGAAGTTGACTGAGGAGCCAGGGGACCACTCCTCTGAACTAACACTTCTAGGGTGAGTTAGAATTGCCTTTGGATTATCATATTTCAAGTTGACTGCTGGTGAATGTTCCTGAATGCTCAACACCCTCTGCCTCAGTCCAACTCTACTGAGGCAATAATGATCTAACTTACAAAAATTGGAGATCTAATGGGGAAATTTTGTCCCCATGGACACGCATTTTGGAAGGAAGATGGGAAATTCTTAAAGCTAATCCGAATTCAACTACTATTATTATTAGTTCTACATTAAGCAGCACAAACCAACCCTTCTCAGGAGTAATATTCATCATGAAAAACTTTTAGGGAAGCTGTGTACCTTCATTTTATCTGAATTTTCACGTTTAATGTGCAGAGACAAGGATTTGTGGGCCATTATAACAATGGGATTAGATCCTCACCGATGTACCATTCCACCATGGTATAATCACCATATACAACTATCGCATCATACCATACTCCCTAACAATATCCAACCACCTCACCTTCATTCATCAGACTTACCTATCATCCCCAGCTTATTTCCAACCTGATTTACAGTCACTTGCCAATGTGACTGATTGTTAGGCAAGAGACCTGTCAAAATGTTTGAGGGATATCTGCCATTGCATTTAGCAGGATGTGCTGCATGCCTTTGTTTCTGGAACACCATTTAAAAATCACACCCCTCATTCCAACCCAATCACTCCTCTCCTTCTGGTTCTGAGTAAATATCAGGGTCAACACCTCTTTCAGGTGAATGCCAGACAAAAAAGATCCAACAAACCAATTTTAGGTAAGAAAGTTCTTCAAAGTATCTCCGGACCTCTCTCTGAAACTGATCATTGAGCAAATTTTAGAATAATTAAATAGATGACCTAAGGCTCAATTTCTAATCCAACATCCTTCAAATGTCCAATTGTCTTTGATTAATTCTACATGACCTGTCATCATGGTCAGTGATAGGATTCAACTAATGACCGTTATTTGCAATCAGTCACAAAATATCCTTTCATGTTGTCAAGCCTTTCAAATTTACCCTTTAATAATTAATGTAACATAATGTAATATGAGTCCATGGACGCTAATTGTTCCTTTAATACTGTCACCCTATAAGGATTATTTTATGTGATTTACTGCTGGCAGATTTTACACCAGGGTTCAGTGAGGAAAGTTTAAGAAGGAGGTGATTGGGAAGAAAATAACTATAAGGATGCTGGCTGTTTCAAGATCAAAGTATTTCTGTTGATAGTTTAAATCACTGACTACTTCCAGTGTTTAGAGAGTGATTAAGAGGAATACTGAGACATGGTATCAGAAGTACTGCTTGATGAAATTATGGAATTTAGATCGTCTGGACCGGGATACCGATTACCTAGTCCGATCCCACAGAAATATGAAAGTGCAGTTATGTGTACCATACAACAGATAGCACAGGAAAGAACAAATAAATCCACCCAAGCATTTAGATTGTCAGTCAAGTAACCTGACCAAGGAATAGAGAGAATGGAAATAAGAACTTACACTGTTTATTGAGCAGGCTAGAATAGATAAACGTTAAGATTTATTGAATCGCACTTGGCACAAAAAAAAAGTCTATACCATATAAAGCCCTCAAATGAGATCTGAGAGAATGCATTTGAGACAAACTGCTTACAACTGAAACTATTCTTACCAGTTTTCCACATGAAGCCAGGAGCATGGAGAATACTGTGGCATTTTTTAAAGAGAGTTAAGATTATTTGAAGATTACTATAATTCCACAGATCTGAAAGTATTGCTTATCAGAAATCAGATTATTTGAGGAATCCAGAAGCCCAGAAAGATGTCACAACTTTCTTGGAATTAATACACTACATCAGACGGAATGAATACAGGTATACTATGACAGGACCATAAGATAAGATCTGAAGACTGATTCAATATAAGCAATCTCTTCAGTCTCACAATTCATTGATGAGTGCGCAGATGGGTTTAATGGCACAGGAATGAAAAGGGAGACCAGGAAATACAAACTCTTCAGATCTCTGGAAAAGAACCAACCATTGTAAAAGCACTTGCATTAACATTGCAAACACAGCCAAGGAACTGTTGAAGAAAGCTAACCCAGACTCATCACTTGAGCATCCTTGCCTTCTGCAACACCCCAGCCTAAGATTTATGACTTGGTGAACTGGAGCTCTATTTCTATCCGCAGAAAGGGTTAGGGAATCATATGCAAAACAAGTGTAGGAAGACAACTGAGCATGGCCAAAAAAGCTGGGGCAATCTACCAGAACAGACGAATCAAAGCCCTGCCTCTGCTAGGTATTCAATATGCAGTGAGGCTGAAGCCCACATCAGACAATTACCAGACAAGGCAGGAAGCAGTGGTAACTTGAGAGACACCACATCCGCCATTATTTGAGGTCATGCTGGAAGAGGGAAGCCCAGACTAGAGGAACAGATGACAGATTCCTAACACCGCCAAAATGGTTTGTTTGATAGAAATAGAAAATAAGATATCAGAGGATAAATCAGTGACCCTGCAGATCTGGACAGGACTGTCCTTCGACCCAACTTTCTCAAGAACTTTATGCCAGTGTACAGTACAGTGAGATCAAACAGTTATTTGTATGTATATTTTTCTTGTTTTTCTTTATACAAGGGCAGATACATTATACGTTGCATACAGTATCAGTCCATGCTCCTTTAATGCTGTCACCAGTTTAAGGATTACTTTTTGTGACTAATTGCTGATTAATGATACGACATGGTCTGGAGAGGAAAGTTCGAGAAGGAGGCGGTTGGAAATAAAGCAATTCTAAGGATGCCAGCTGTCTCTGTAAGTAGTTACATGAATGAAATATCTTTGTTGATAATTTAAATTACCAATTATTCCCCTTATCTTATAGAGTGAATAAGAAAGTATAAAGAAAATTGATTGGCATTGATAGGCTAAATGTTAATTCTGTTTTAAAATCTGCTCTGTTAACTCTTAAGAAAATTAATTAATTTCAAAAGTATTCACTATTTTGCATTCACAATAAAATAAAATTTTAATCGGGGTCATAGTGAAATCTGAACACAAATTTTGAACTATTCTAGATAAAAAAAAATAAAATGCTGGTCAGACAGTATCTGCGGAGAGAGAAAAATCATTAATGTTTCAAGTTGATGACTTTTCATCAGATGCTGTCTGGTCTTCTGAGTATTTCTAGAATATTTTTATTTCAAATTTTCACTTTTTTTTAAAGCCTTAAATAATTTCACTTTGGCATTCTAGCTCTAGTTCATACGAGCATTATTCTGTTTACCAAAGAGGACAATCAGTGTGTTCCAAACCGGAAACTATGGATGAACCGGGAGATCCACTCCCTACTGAAGTCCAGTTCTGCGGCATTCAAATCAGGTGACACTGACCTTTACAAGAAATTGAGGTACGACCCCTGTAAAGCTATCAGAGATGCCAAGAGACAATATCAGTCCCAAATCGAGCGCCAGATCAGCCATCAGTTGTGGCAGGGCTTACATGCTATAATGGGCTACAAAACGAAGTCGGACGGCATCATTGACAACAGCACATCCCTTCCCGATGAACTTAACACATTCTAAGCATATTTTGAACAGAAGGGGATGGGAATGTCACCACCCACCCCAACAACCTCCGA
>JARFYF010000036.1:14226317-14241685 GCA_030265395.1 Rhina ancylostomus | reverse complement strand
AACAGGGAGGTTCTCCCCAGTGTACAGACCAATATCTATCCCCAAACAAACATCAAGTTTTGGGAAAAAGATTATCTGGTCATCAATACATTTCTGCTTGTCATAGCTGTGGGCAGTATGGCTGCTGCATTTCCTACATTGCAACAATGTCTTCACTTCAGAGGTATTTCCTTGGCAGGGAAACTGCCTTGGGACTTCCTGAGGTTAAGAATAGTAACGTATAAATCTAAGTCTTTCTTTCTTTAAAAATGGCAATCTTCAATAGTGGACTATCTGTAGCAACTTTCCATATTTTTCTATAAAATTAAATCTAGATATTTAATAATTAACCTTAATCTATTGGTATTTAGGTATTAAATATTGACATAGAGCATTTTGATTATATTTATCAATGCATTCCCCATAAGAAACATCACGTCTAAATAATTAATCTACTTGTTATTTGTATAA
Organism: Rhina ancylostomus; assembly: GCA_030265395.1. Taxonomy (NCBI): domain Eukaryota; kingdom Metazoa; phylum Chordata; class Chondrichthyes; order Rhinopristiformes; family Rhinidae; genus Rhina; species Rhina ancylostomus. The sequence continues at coordinate 14,241,235 of JARFYF010000036.1, read as the reverse complement.
GTGAAAGGAATTTCTCAATTTTCATCAATTGAGTTTTGAAGATCTTATTGGTCTATGATAACTACACAATCATCAATGATTTAATGGCCATGAGGTTACAAATGTCACAAAAATATGTTGACTATTTGTAACGGGATGGAAGGTCAACCACTAGATAGAATGCTTATTCAGAAAAGATGTAAAACATGAAGGAAACTCAGGCGTGTGTGCGTGTGTGTATTAGAATTATTTCATACCTGCAATGAAGATTCATGGTTATTTTTCATTGTTGTCTTAATCAAAAACTGATGAACATCCAACATTGTCACAACTTATTACTTAGTATTAACATATCAAATTCCCTAATCAATATTATAAAGATTTTACCAAGTCAAACAAAATTATTCAAACTCATTGCAGTTTGGTGGAGCAATTAGGAAATGAGTACAAGAAAGCACTCATTTCTCTTTGGAATAAGAACATAATTAATTAACATTTAAATTACACTTTTAATTGCAGTTATAACATCTTGTGGGAATCACAAAGCCATGATTACAATTAGAAGTGTGGGATATGGTATTTTATAATGCCTTCTTTGAGATGGAAGACATACTGAGCTCTGTGCTACAGTCATGTTAGATGGAACAACAGACAATACCTAAACTAGAACAGTTTCAGCAGGAAACCCACACAAACATTCCTTTTTCATATTTTAAAAGAAAGAGGAAAAACTAGAAGACAAATATGAATGAAGTTATATAGAGTTTTGAATGTTGGAACTGGCCCAAGGCGTAGTCATATGTCAAAACTAGACACTAAGAAAAATATGGAGTTACTTGGGCTGTTAACTAAACACATGGTTAAAAAGATTTTTAGAGAGTCCAAAGGGAGATATGTAAGGACAGAGAGATTTATTGAGATAAGATTAGTTCTTATGGGTGACATGTCTGAAGACACAACCACATTACTAAACAGAGAGAGTGGAAGATGTACAATGGTATACAGGTTATGGAATATTGAGTTTGACAGTGAAGGGCAAGGTGATAGTTGTTATTGTATGAGAGCATGAGTATTTGTTGGATTGGGAGCCAATATCAGTCAGTGAAAAAGAGATGATGGGCAATTTGGTATGAGTTTGAATACGAGTCTGGACACTGAAGAATTTATATTACGTAGATCTAGAATAAAACTTGGTATCAGTGAAAGTAGCTGTGAAATGACCAGTCTGTAGTAGAGCTGAATTTGGTTCACTATTGTTCTTCATGGAAATCTGCCATTCTTACCCAACATGGATATGTACATGTGATTCAAGACCCATCAGTCTGGTTGTCTCTTAACTGTCCTGTGAAACAGGCTAACAAGCCACTGCATTCAAGGGGCAATAGGGAATAGGGAATAGGCAATAAATGCCTACACTGGCAGTGACATCCTCATCCCAGAAACAAATAAAACGTCTATTCCACACTACTAAGGAGACAATAATCACTTTTTTTAATCACCTGTGTTTCAGCATAAATAAAATGTACACAATTCTACACTTTTTCAGCCTAGATATTCACTGGTGCCCAAGAGTCGGTTGCTGCATGGTGCACTAACAACTGTTTTAGTTGTAGCTCTGCTGCATGCAAATTCAGTAAATTCCAAGGCCCAAGGATTTTGCATGCTTAAAATGAACTCTGCAAGAAGAATGACATCATTGCATATGCATCCAATGAGCAAACAGTACAATTCACAACAGGAATTTCTGAACTGGTTCAAATCAGCGCAGGAACCAACACAAGTGCATTTCACTTGAGAGAAAATCAATGTTCATACCTGTGGCCCTGAAAAAGACAGAACCTAGTGGCCAATCTTCGAGGCACTCATTCAGTCCATGTCAGCAACAATACAATTGGTTTACATTTCTTACCTTCAGAATTCAAAGTTGACTTTAATATCTTGTGGGTTGTAAACCTGTTCAAAAGTTCTTATTTAAAAAACTGCAAAATGGGTCAGTAAAATTTAAGAAGAAAGAATGGATTTCAAATTTGGCTCACTCAGCGTTCAGTGAATTACTTCTGAAATGAAGGTACTCTGGTTATCTAAATATGACAGCTGAATTCCAGAAATTGGCAAAAAGAGAAATGACCATGCCGCACGCCAGGTAAATTTATAATGTTGTCCCAGGAGGAACTTCATCCGCATGTCCAAATGATGTCAAGGGATTTTTAGTGCCCACCTGGATAGGTGCAGAGCCTTATTTAGTTCCAAGGGAAGGTAGCCTCTTACGACATAGAGCTGCATCACAATATCATCTTAGAATGTGTGCCTAACACACAGAGGTGCAACCCTTAGACTCAGACAACTACACCATTAGCTAAACCAAAGTGGTAACTTATGCAACACACAAAAGCTGGAGGAACTCAACGGTCACATAGCATCTATGGGGAACAATGGGCAGTCGATGTTTCGGGTTGAGACCCATCATCTGGACTGGAAGCTAGAGTGGAGAAGAGTAAAAGACTGGAGAGATGGGGTGGAGCAAGAGCTGACAGGTGATAGGTGGATCCAGGTGAGGGGGTGATAGGCAGGTAGGGGAGGGGAGAGTGGAAATAGCACCAGAAGCTGCGAGATGATAGGTAGAAGCGACAAAGGATTCAAGATGGTAGGATCTGACAGGAGAGAGCAGTGGAGCATGGAATCAAGGGAGGGAGGTGGGGAGTACAGATAGGAATAGTGGGGGGAGGGAACCAGTGGGAGGAGTGTGTGAGTGATGGGCAGATGGGGTGGGTGGAGGAGGGGAAAGAAACGGTAATGGGGCTGGGGTGAGTGTAGGAAGAACTGGGTAGATCAGGACAGAGAAAGGGACAGAGGGGGAGCAGCTTGGAGAACTCAGTGTTCATGCCGTCTGGTACTTCATGCCTGCAAACAAAGTCCTTGCTTCTCTGCAAGGAATCTCCCTTTCCTGCTCTGCACAAATTGTGAAGTTAAACAAAGCAACTATATGTCTTTTAACTGGATAGAATACAAAAGCCTTTAACTTAGTACAAAGTTAACTTTTGACAAAGATGCCAAGCCAATTATAGCCCGTGTACATCAGGAAATTACAGATAACGTGATCTCAGTTTGTTAGTATTTATGAAGTACATGATTGAACCTCTCAGTGTTTGGGATCTCAAAACTGTATATTTTGCTTACTTTTCTCCATATTGGATTGCCACAGCAGTAAAGGAGCAGACACATTCAGTTCTAAAGTAGTAATTAAGCAAGGAATATCACATAAAGGTTCCACCAGATTCATGAAAATAAAAAGAACTGCAGATGCTAGAAATCTGAAATAAAAACAGAAAATGCTGGAGACACTCAGCAGGCCAGATATCATCTGTAGGAAGAGAAACAGGTAATGTTTCAGGTTTGGGACCCTTCCATCAGAAATGGGAAAGATGGGGAAGGGGGATGGGCGAAACAAAGGGAATGTCTCTGATAGGGCGAGACCATATACCTGCTAATGCAGCAGTTAAACTCAGATTAAGTCTCTTTGTCTGTGTAATGTGTTACTAATGAGTATTTGTTCTTTCTTTCTTTGTATAGCTGGCACTTGCTTTCTATTTATTGCAATTTTTTTTGGCATTGAGTAAAATATCAAACTCCATAGAACTTGTAAAAAGTGTGTAGAATTCATTAAGGTGAAAGAATGGGAAATTTGGATCAAGCCTTCTTGGCCCAGTGGGGAGAGAATCTGCCTTTCTAATTGTGTGTTACTGTCACAGAATTCCTGAAGTGTGGCACTCAAAATCGGGCTGGCAGGAAGAATCTGTGCAGCCCATGAGTAATAGCTGTTTTCAGAACTCATGCATGGCAAATGATCATCTGGCCACTTGTCCTGCTCGCTATCTTGGCCATTACTTGCCAAGAGTTCCCAGGAATCCTCACATCATGTCATTTGGAGGCCTTGGTTGCAGACTGGATGTAGGACCACTCCCTTCATTGATGCCAGGTCTAGGTCTCTGAGCCCCATCCGACACTGGATCCAGGATCTGTCTGGACCTGGAACCATATACTCAGTTAAGGTTGCACTGTAGGAGCTGGTTCAATCCTCTGGGTGGATCCAGGTCCACATTCAGCTCTAGTCACAGGTGTACCCTGGAGGTGGGCACAGGGTTTATCACTACAAAATGTGAATACAATACTAATAGGTATAGGTCAGACACCATTTAACAATGCTGTGAAGTTTTGGCACTGTAAAACAATAAAGCATAGTGCTAATGAGCACAAGTATATGCTGTATAACACAGGGACGCAATACTGGTAGGCATAGGTCTGCTCCTGTATAACACTGGGTCCTCTAGTGCTGGGCAGAGATCTGCCACTGATATTACTAACAATGTCAAATAACTCTTCAGAACTGGTCTAGGCACAACAGGCTGAATTACCAGCCCTGCCACAGCCTCCCTCCCAGGATTTACTTTTCTCAGAAATTAAGCAAATGGGCACGAGCTTGAGGTGCAGTAGCTACTGAGCGTGGACAGGGAGAAAACGTGTATAGATTCCTAACTTAGGAGTTTAGGAAATCTGAGTTCTCTGACAGAAAGGTGTATATAGCTAGTTTAAACAAACATTATTTCCATGTATTTTTCTGAATGGCTTGAACAAATTAAAACATGTTCCTCATGAGTGCCCCTTGAGGAAGTGATTTGGATTGTAAATCTGGCCTTTTTCCACAAAGAAGTTGTGCAACACTACATTATTGTGAAACATCAAAGAGAAAGAAATATTTGTATTTATGTATTATATTATCATATCATCAAAGCACTTCAAAGTGCTTCTGAGTGAATTACTTCTGAAAACACAATCACTGTTGTGAAATAGACAAATATGGCAGCTAATTTGTGTCAGCAGCACTTTACCAACAACAGTACAATTCAATGGATCAGTACCAACTTTGAGAGAAGACCAGGAGATGTTAAGTTTGAGAAAAGTTTAACTACTTCCAATGTTATTAAAATTATGAAAATTTAGAGAACAGAACAATGGTGGCAGTATCTGCTTTCTCTTTGGAACCCAGTGTTTCATAGAATGGACCTTTTGAAGCTTTGGCAGAATCCGGTAAGCCATTCTTAATCTATTATCTTATTAAGATGATATGTAGGTTTTCTGTGGATGATTACGTAGGTAGAAAGATACTAGTTCCAGGAGAAAATTAACATGAATTCTCATGTGCCACTGGATGTTTGTTTAAGGTCCAATAAAGTTATTAAGGTAGTGGCCACATTTCAAAGAAAAACAACCAGATGGACAGACATATGGACAGGATACATAATATGTCTTCCACTTGTAATAAAACTCAATGGAATCAGTAGAAAGCTAAAAACAAATGTTTCTGGCTGCCTCATTTATCATAAACTGCAGATCTTTAAAAAAATAACTGAACCTTTTTGGCTAACTGACAGACACATCATTGGAAATACTGTAAATTAATGGCATTTAAAAAAACCTTTGAAAGCATAATTTAATCATGGTTATTTTCTTCAGCTGCTCAGACTGTGAAGGAGGAGATTTTTCTTGCTTGACAAACCTTTTTATTCCACTACCCCCCCCATAAACTGTAGAACTATCTCATTTAAAAACTGTTTTTAAAAGAATTAAACAATCCAGCATAATTGACCTGGCAAATACCATATCTGTAAATGCCCAACACTGACAGAATAATCAGCCATTTAATGCTGATGTACTACTGACATAATACCAATTAGATTAATGAAAATCAAGATTTTTCTTTTAGTTTGACAAATAAACCAACTTTTTTTTAATTCATTCAGGGGATGTGGGTGTCAATGGCAAAGCTAGGATTTACTGCCCACTCCTACTTATCCTTGAAAAAAACATGGTGGTAAGAAAGTACTGGAGTCATTCCAAAGTGCTGTTATGCAGAAAGTACCAGGAATTTGACCACCACAATGTATTTCTAATCAGGAAAGTGTGTGACATCAGGATTTGCACATTTGCCCTATTCCTGTGTCCTTGTCCTTCTGTATGTCACACATTTGGCAGATGATATTGAGAAGCCTTGATGATTTCCAGCAGGGGTTCTGGTAGATGGCAAATATTGCAGCTATGGTGCACTAGTGGTAGAGAGAGTGGGTGCTTTGAGTGATAGCCTAGATGTCAATCAAGGCTGCTTGGTGCTGTGCACTGTTGAGTTTCTTTGAGTGTTATTGGACAATCTAGGCAAATGGGAAGCATTCCAAAACACTTCCAACTTGTGCCTTGTAGTTGGTAGAAAAGACTTGGGGAATTGGGAGATGAATCAAGTTCTGACCAAATCTGTTACCCATAGTATTTATGCTAATGATGCACATCAGTTTCTGGTCAATGACAGTTCCCGAGATCTAGAAAGTGGCCATGGTCATGCCATTAAAGGTCATAAGGAGATGGATTCTTTGGAGACGGTCTCCTTGGAGATGTTCATTACCTCACAATCATGTGACATCAACTTTTACTATATATACATAAGAAGCGTAAAGACCCAGGAATAATTCAGTAAGTTCCTTTCATTCGACTCTGAAGTAGGAATAAATCTGCACTCACAAGGCGTCACATACCTCCTCAGGAACATTCAAAATGTTACACGACCCAATACACAACCAACTAATTCTAAATGAAATGCAAGCAATGTTTTATAGGCAAATGCAGAACTCTATACACAAATAACAAGGTTCCAGAAACAGAACTGAGATGAATCCACAAGTAATACATTTTGCGATCGTCCATTTTGATGGCTGAACACTTTATGAGGAACCTTATTGCAAAGATTAACATAGTGGGGTAGAAATCAAAACCTAAGTGTATATTTATGACAGAACCTGCATGTTCTACTCAGCTTTTCAAATTCAGCTCCACTAAAAACAATGGAACCAAACATCTAAAGCAGAGTACAATGAGCAGCCACTGCTTTATTTTTGCATTCACCACAAACTACCATGAAGAAATTTCTACTGGAAGATCTGTTGCAGCCATGAAACAAGGAAAAAGACATTCAGGTTAGACTTTCATGTGAATAACTTGGATATGAACCGATAGCTTTTTTGGGAGAGTATTACAACTGAGACAAAGACAATGGGCCAGGATTCAATTCATTATCAGCAGTGGGCTGCCCATGTACACCAATGACATGAGGGAAATCTTACTTATATTTTGTGTGAATCCTTCAATGTTGCTGTGCTGGCAAATTAGGTCTAGATCCTAAATGACAAGATGCAACATTGTGGTTTGGCATTGTGTAACTTAATGCCACCCCTTGGGCAGGTAAAATGTCCCACCGCACAATGGCTGAACAAAAGAAACAGCCAGCAAAGCCATGCTTCCAACTGTCTCTGACATTCAAAAGCATTAAAAAATCAATTAAAAATTTTAACAATCATTAAAAATTAAATAAGAACAAAATAAATCACTTAAAATCACTTAAATGATTTAAAGCACTAAAGCAAACACAATTAATTTAAAATATCTGTAAGTTACACTTAACCTCCTTCACAGCCGTTCCTTTCCATTCAAACAGATGGACTCACTGTTCCTGTGTCAGGTTATACCTGCCACAGGTTCAGCAGGCAGATTCCCCAGCATTAAGCACTGGAGAGTTCAGCAAGTTTCCACTCTGCCACAGGATCCCATGTGGAATCAAGCATCAGTGAAAATTCAGGAAACTGTTAGGGAGCTGGCCAGAAATTTGGGAGTTCTGCATCCGAGCTGGACTCCCTAATTTGCTGATGTTTATGGGAAGCCAATGCTGGCAGTTCAGGACAGAACTGGTAGAATTTCCCAGTTCCAACCAGTATATATTTGAACAGGTATCTATTTGGCACCTGGTGATATGCAGACTATCGTAATGCCACTGGCTTTGTGTTGCCCTTTGGGAGAGCTTTACTTAGTGACATCTAGATGTCAGTCACATTTGATTTTCATGGAGAACAGAGCTCCATCAGCTCTCTACCATAAAAATAGTTCATATCACCCATTTGCTTCATTAAAACAAAATCTGTTTTGCATTGAATGTCAATCCAGTTGAGTTCAACTTTGCAAAGATGGCCTTTCTGCTTCACCCAAATATTAATCACCCTGGATCTTGTTTGCTATTATTTGCATAGCACTAATGCCTCTCAGTTGTGAGTGAACATGTATCATTTTGTTTACACATTGTGGAGAATTCCCTGCAAATTTATCACTGGTTATTATATCACCAGAAAACAAGCCAAAGTACCATCAAACTATTTAAATTGTAGACATTAGTGGTAAACCAGAAAAAATAGAAAATTGGGGTTAATGGTATATCACAAGGATTCTAAATGTTTTAACTCAAAGGCCATTACTTCAAGCACCATGTAAACAATTAGAATAACTACGGTGGCTTGAGGGAAATAATGTATCCAGCCATGCACAGAAGGAGTAGATTTCACCCGTTAACAAATTTCCTAAGTGTTCCTTTAAAATTAGCATTCATAATTCTGTAATCAATGAGGAAAATCAACCTGGATGCCTTCTCCATTGTACTGTACTCCTGTCTTGGCGAAACGATCCATACTTTCAGGTACCGTATTCAACTAGCCACTACTCGGCTTGCTGAATTTATCCAATTAGGCCTTACTCCTTACAAATATGCCAACAAAGTAGTCACTTGCATTGGTTTTAAGAGGCCAATAAATTCAAGCATAATTGTTTTTCATTTGCATTTAATTTAAAAAAAATCAAAACAAAATCGATAGCTTTGAATGACAAATATGCAAGTGATAAGATAAATAATTTCATAATATGAATAGCTTGCATCTCATGTCTGATCTTTCGAGCTAGCCATAACCATAGTGATGTAGTCATTAAACATAAAATATAAAGGTTCATTGCTGTTTTCTTCTCTGTTAGATATACGCTCAACAGTGCTGTCACCAGTGCATTTTTTTATGCATGCATCACATTATTTATTTATTTTTGCAACAATCTCAATGAATGATGAGAGTGTGAAATTTGTAAATATCCACTTGCAACTTGAAGGCACTACAATTATTGATTGGGTTCGATTTCAAATTTCACCTGCATGCAGGTATTGCACTCGCTACAGTCACTGTTCAATTTCTCTATCAAGAGAAAAAACTCACAATAGTGATTTAACATGTTGACGGAAAGTTGTAAGTAACCCTTTTTTCTTCCAGGTTTAGACTGCATACCGACATAACACTAAGATACTAGACTGAAGCACTTGTGGTACAATTTTGCCACTGACATAGAGAGCCAAAGAGTTGTACAGCATAGAAACAGACCTTTCAGCCCAGCGTGTCTATGCTAACCATCATGCCTACCTGTACTAATCCCATTTGCCTGCATTAATTCCATATCCCTCTATGCCTTGTACATTCAAGTAACTGTCCAGATGCCTCTTAAATGTTGTTTCCTCCACTTCCTTTGGAAGCTCATTCCAGATATCAACTACATAGTAGTAGTGCAATTGTTCTTTTGAGCCAACTGGGGAACTACATCATGCAAGAAACCCATGGTATAATATAAAGATACATTGGCATAATCTAATTCCTCCTCACCTGTGTCCCATTATAGCCTTGAACAAATATACCATATAACCTTCATTACCCCTCCACTCTGAGGGGGAAAAAAAAAACTGCATCTGAGCAGCACAGTGAAGCAGTTAGTAGAAGTGACCTGGGTTCAATTCTAATCTCCTAGGCTGCCTGTGTGAAGTTCGCACATTCTCCCTATGACCACATGGGTTTCTTTTTGGTGCTCTGGTTTTCTCCCACATCCTAAAGACTTGCAGGATTGTAGTTAATTTGCCACTATAAATTGCTGAAGTGTGTTAAATCTAGGGAAAGCTGATGGGAATGTGGGGAGAACAACATGAGATTAGTGCAGGATTAGAGCAAATAGGTACTTGATGCTTTGTATAAATTCACAGGCCACAGGGCCTTTGGCCATGCTGTTTGATTCTAAGTCTGTGACACTCTTTGTTTCACTGTTTTAAGTGTTGTGGTAAATAATCTTTTATTAGTAACAATTTTTCATGTCTTTGTAATTATCACTAATTTCACAATACACTGATCTGAAAATGAACAACTTCTTCACCCTATGGTTTGTTTATTAGCACCCAGATCCTTGTGTGCTCATTAGTTGTGTGTTAACTGCTGCTCCTTTTTGTGATTGGCTACATCTGCATGGTTTCTCTGAAGCTTTTGTTTGGCTGCACTGTCTGGGTCCTTGATTTGAACAAAAGTCAATGTTCTGTGAGCCAAGTCAAGATGATTTGTGTCAAATTTTATCACAGATCTTTGCCAGATGGGATATTCTGTTCACAGATACCCACACAAGTGAGTTAGTGACAAGCAATGTTTTTAATAATATCGGAATGTTTTGCTAAAATGCACTAACGACTGAAAAATAACAACAAACTGGGCAATCCATCAGTAACCTTCTCAGCATTATTTGTCCATTCCGAGACCTTGAGTCCTTTGTATAATTGTTTTGCCAATTCTGCTGTAAATTAAACCATGACAGTGTGTTTTTAAACTGAGGAGCCAATCTTTATGGATGCCTCGCCAAAGACATGCACTGCAAAATTGAGATCAGAAAGACACAAGGTTCCATGCCCAAACTATGGAAGTGAAGTCAGCCAGAATTGCTCTCTCTCAGTGATGTTTGGCAACTGTTGGTGGAGCTCATCCACCTGGCCTTTCCTGCTTGCTGTATAGTTGCCCTGCCAGGGACTGGGCTTGCATTGACTGCTAAGATGTTTAGGCTATGCTGCCATGCTTAGCATGAAGGACCACTCTTGTAAACAAATCCTCAGTCACCAGGGACAGAAATGTGGCCTGAAACATAGTAATCTGATGGGATATCCTGGGATGTTCTGGACAAAAATAGTCTAATCATGACTTCTTTATCGGTGGAAATAATAGCCTAGACGTTGTGTAATGCTGATTTAGGCACACTGTATGGTCAGTCTGTATCATGACAACAGCCATTATTTACTGTTTTACCTTTGTACTGTAGACCTCAATAAGGGAAGTAGGCCCTCAGGAGCTACTCTCTCACTGGGTTTCTGAGGATCCATTTGTGATTTCTGGTGGAAAGTGCCAAAGCTGTAAATTACATGGCATAAGTTTTATGTCATGCTCCGAGTCAGAGGTATTTTGTTATGCAGATAGGGGAGAGAGTCAGGGGTGGAGGGGAAGAGACATTAGGTGGGGTGGGGTTACAGGAGACCGGTTGTCAGAAACCTGATCAAAGAAGATTGGTGGTCAGTATCAGAGCTTCGTAAGATGGGAGGGATGAGTTTTGGCCCAGTTATGTGGTGGAATGAGGTTGGTTGCATGATTGAAAGGGTGTGCGGAGGTACCAAGGAATCAAAGGTAAGCATGGAATTTAACTTCATGGGGTCCCAGTGTGGCACAATGCAATGAAAGCCAAAAATATTCAACTGTTCAGGAAGTGATGAAAAATAAACACTCCTGGGACTATGACTTGGCAAAGCTCAAAAAGCAGCATTGTGCATTAAAGGGTGTCATTTAATGTTCGTCCAACAACAAAATTGTGTCAGACCAGCAATGCCATCTCATGCTTGGAAGCAAACAGTTGGAAGTGACATGAAATGACTTGGAAATAGTGGTTACCACTTTTCACTCCAGGAAAAGTGCATTCTCAGACACAATGATTTTTGAAAGTTAAAAAATAAATCAAAGGCGATTGAATTGTTGAGAGATGTTGTAAGACTAATAATGAGAGGGTTATGGAACAGATAGAGCTCAATTTGGAACAAGCATGGACTCGATGGGCCAAATGGTCTCCCTCTATGTCATACTACGTAATAGGTTGGAATACCAAAATTCATAATAACTCATGAGCACGTAACAACAGTAAAACCTCGATTAGCAATGTAGGAACAAACTTTTATGCACACAACCTCTACGTGCAGAACTCTTCACAGAACTGGAAGCAGCTGAAGGTGTGGTCACCAGTGGATGATCGTGAAAAACAGGGATCAACAAAAAGCAATTGTTGCAAGGAGGAGAAAGGGTTAGATGAGATTCCAGAGGGAGAGTAAATGTCAGAGAGATACTTTTAAATAACAATGACATTTTTAAAATTGAGTGTTGCTTAGCCAGGAGCCAACTTAGAACAAAGGGATCAGGAGTGATTCACAAATCCATTCACACCTGCTTCCACGCACTCATCCCTTGTACGATTAATTTTAGGACAGGAGAAATACTCTTCCTCCCAGTTCTCCTGAGAAAGTCATGCTCTAGGGTATTTTCCTCATATTAATTTAGCAAAAGTGACTGTTCCCTCACTGAGTTTTTGAGGGCACATAGAAATCACATGACCTAGAAATTGCAATGGCATCAGTTTTATGCAATGCTCCTAGACAGAATTATTGTCCTGTGCAGAAGAAACAAACTGTCATGTGCTAAGTACCTTCCCATACACTTAAACACACACAAAGACCTTCTCCTTTTGTCTGCAAGCTCTAGTTGGGGGGTGGAGGAGTGGGTGTATTGATGGCAGGGGTAATATGGTGGGGAGGGCAAAAAGACACTGGTGGTGGGAGAAGAATGAAAACATTCAAACATTCGATGGGTCCGACGGTTGGACAGAGGTCAGTACGGAGGGAAAGAACAGATATTATTGAACAGGAAGACACCTAGTTGGGGGAGGGGGTTATTAGAGGCCGGCATTAGGGTGGGACAGTGGGATTGATTGTGAGGTGGGCAGATGACTTTTGATGCAAACTGCAGGACAAGAAGTGACGTACATGAGCAACAAGAAATAATACTTACATCTACCAGTAAGATGATTGATGCCTGGACCACAGACCAGGTTGAATCAGGTCAGGAGAATTTCAAGCAAAGTCCTCGGCCTCCTCCACTGCCAGGAGAATTCCAAGCACATTTTTCCTCTCTCTCCTTACCTTTGACCCATCCCCCAGTGGATCTGCTCTCCCCTCCTCCCCCGCACCTGCCTATCACTAGCTCATACCTGCATCTACCTATCACCACCCTGTGCTTACCCGTCTGCCCTCTTTTGTCCACCTATCACTGCTCTGCTTTTCCCTCCCATGTATTGGGCTTCCCCTTTTCCTATCTTCAGTTCTGAAGAAGGGTCCTGACCCGAAACATTTACCACCTGCTTTTTTCCACGGATGCTGCCTGGCCGGCTGAGTTCCTCCAGCATCATCGAAATTTCCATCTAGATTCCAGCATCTGCAGTCCTTTCTTTCTCTTGAGGACATCTTGGTTTTGATTTTACTTAATACTTCCAGAATGGTATATAATTACATTTTTAAGTACAAGACACTCATGTCCTTAATTTGCAAAAAATTACATTGGAACCATGGAAAAATGATTCTATCTCATCAACATGACAATACAGAATCATAAAAACACCACTTCAAGAAGTGGATCCAAGAAAAAGTACACTTTTAACAACATGGAAATGAATTTCATTTATAATTTACTTCAAATCAGTAATTCTGTTTACTAGTTCAGCAATATTTAAAATAGACACAGCACTTATATATGAACATATTGCTTCATTGTACATTTTAGCAGCTGTCAGAAAGAAATGGTGTAACAGAAAGCAATTGTGGTGTCAGATCATGTTATAATTCTTTCTATATTTCCCCATTTCAAAGAAAAATGAAATTGCTCTTTGATCTTACATATCACACTCCAATCAAGGTTGAAAGCACAGAAACACAGTCTGTTCACTGATCCTTATAATGTGCTCTTTAGTCCAAAAAGCACCAACTTTAGTCCACATCACTTACCAGCCATTTACATTCTGCACTACTTTTTTCTTTCCATTGGACTATGCCCAAATTTAGCTGACCAGGAATGTGGTGGGAGTGGTGCGATGGGGAACAGAAGGGCAGATACAGCCATGACCAGACCAGTAGTGGAATATAAAATGCAAGTGCAGCCCAGAAATCTTTTGAAAAAGACAGCCAATGACATACCTTTCCTCAGCAGCCTTGAGCAGTCCCTTTAGGGACTTCTGGTTAGATTGCTCAATATCTGTTATGACTGGGGATAATATAAGTGCATGCCCAAAGTGCCCACCAATCTAACTGTATGAAAGACATAGAGAATATATAAAACATAAAAAGGACAGGATAAATCACCAAGAGATATGTGTGCAATAACAATAGTAAAAACTATAAATAGCATAGACTAGTTTCAGCAGCAACTTGTGGAGAAAGGAAGTTGTGTGTGCTTCAAAGAAGGAACAGTGCAATCTTGGTCATACAATGTTTAAAGATGTGAGGAAAAGAACACAGTTCACCTTGAATGAAAAGGTTAGAACATATCTCTTGGAGAGTGCTCATCTATTATCTGGACTTAACGCCTACTCTTTCACTTCATTCAGGGACTCAAACAGCCTTACAACTTGAAGCAGCAACTCACTTGCAATTCTTGCAATCTAATATATTGGTATTGGTATTGGCTTATTATTGTCACTTGTACCAAGGTACAGTGAAAAACTTGTCTTGCATACTGTTCGTACAGATCAATTTCATTACACAGTGCACTGCATTCAGTGCTGACAACATAGTTTTCTCTGTGCTGGAGAAACCAAGTACAGATTGGGTGACTGCATTGCAGAGCACTTCCATTCAGTCCGAAGGAGCAATCCTCAGTTCTTGTCACTTGTTACTTAATTCTCTAACTCCCACTCTGACCTGTCTGACAGCAGCCTCCTGCTCTGTTACTACAAGGTCCAGTGCAAGTTTGAGGAACAGCATCTGTTCCAGAACCAAGCCATGTTCCAAACTTCTGGAACCAATATCGAATCCTACGACTTCTGGTAGATCATTTTCTCTCTATCAGATCTGGCCATTTCTGCTGTAGGGCATTCATCTCTAATACTGACTCAGTTTTTCTCCATTAGCATCAGTCATTCTGCTGCTG
>JARFYF010000036.1:14109666-14123692 GCA_030265395.1 Rhina ancylostomus | reverse complement strand
GCTCACACCTTTCAAGTTAAAAGTGACCTCCTGATTCCTTCTACCAAAGATCAACTTCGCACTTATCTGGATTGAACTTCATTTGCCAATCAGTTGCCCATTCTGAAAGTTGATGTCCTCCTGTAATTTGTTGCAGTCTCCTCAGGATTAACCATCTCCCACAATTTGATATTCTCCACATAGTTAGAAATTATAGTTTTCATTCCAAAGTCTAAATCATTAATTTAAACTGTGAACCACAGTGATCACAGCATTGATCCTTCTTTTCCACAGTGAATTGCTACCCTTCACTCCTGTTCATTGACTTCTGTCCTGAAGCCACTAAACAATCCATCCTGCCACTTATCCCTGAATGTTCATGCTTTAGCATGTATTATCTATTACAGGGGATCTTATCAGGGACCTTTTGAAAATCTAGATAGCTCATATCCTCTACATTATCATTGCCTACTTTCTGTTACCTTTACAAAAATCTGGAAAGTTGGTCAAGCGAGAACTTTTATTCTTAAATCCACCTGGACAATACATTTATTATACTTTTCATTTCTAAGTGTTCTTTTATGCTCTTCTTTAACAAGGATTCCACTACTTTTCCCTGAACATGTTCCAGCTCTATCTTAAATAAAGATATTTCATTAGTTATCCACTGACCCTCTGGCACTATACCTTTTTCTAATTGATCCTTGTGGAACCACTACTCATTTTTTTTCCACTGTGATTTGCTACTCTTCTTTCTCAATTCTTTTAAAATAAATGGATGGAATCCATCTGGCCCAGGGATTTTATCTTCCTTGAGCCTAGTTATTTAATATTTTTCCCTGTTTTAAATGCACTTATTTCATTATTCATCACATCAGCCAACGTCTTATCCACCTGCTATATCTCCCTGCTATATGATTGATTATTTGTGGCATCTCCCTATTGTTACCTGTGTTATTGTCTTACCTATCTCCCAGTGGCCTCCCCCCATCCCAAGGAACCTCTCTTGTGTTTGCCTTGTGTTCTTAATAATTTAACTTTAGAATTCCCTTTTGCCTTCCTAATTGCTTTTTGGTCTCTCTTAATCCTTTTCTATTCTCTCTCATCATGCATTCCTCTGTTTTCTACATACTTAATATGTCTCTTTCCTCATCCTAAATTGTTCCCTTTTGATTTTACTCATCCATGAGTGTCTAGTTTGTTCTTTAATTTTAACAAAATATAGTTTTCCCCACAGTCTGTTGAATACCATTTTAAATATTTCCTAGTTTCTCTGCATCATTTGACAATGTTGTTAATTTTATCTTCTCAATTCCATCTCAGACTCTCGAAAGAGGCTTTTCTCCAATTTATTAACCTATTTCTGTCACAATTTTGTTAAAACACATTATATTATGATCACTATTGCCTAGATAATCCCCTATTTAATCTCTCTTACCTGCTTTGATTTATTCTCATTACTAAATCCATTAGCTCATCTCCCATTTTTCTTATATTATATATGGGGTTTGAAAGCAGTCCCATGTACACTCAAGGAACTCCATTCCCTTATCATGAATTCCTACCTGTTCTGTCCAACTAATATTGAGGTGGATGAAATATATTGTTCTTATTTATTATTTTTATTTACTTAATTTCTTCCTCTTCCTCCTTTCACTTTTAGGTCATCTGGAGATCATGCCTATTCGTGGAATTATTATATATTTCCATTTGTATACCACGGACTTCCTTTGTCCACTTGCTCTACTACCTTTATGTTAGCCCTTACAAGCACTGCTGCTCTATCCCTCTCTATATTTTCTACTTAATTCTCAATCCTGATTCTTCTGTAGTCATGCCCCAGTAATCCCTGTGTGGTTCCACCCAATGCACAATCGCTCCAGCTTTCCTGCTTTATTATGGATACTGTACACTTTGCCGAGCAGTTTAACTCATATTTTTTATAGGACTTCCTCTCACTTTATGGACAACCATCTTATAGACTCTTGTTGTATATTGGATCCCTTGCCATCAGTGCTGTTCCCTGTGTTATTCTCTTCTGTTACTTCTTTTTCTGTTTTACTTATATATTCAGACCGCTTGTGTTTCTTGTCGAGCCCTTCTTGCACACCCTGCCACCACTTCCCACTTCTCCCTCTTTACAAGGCTTTACCACTTCCCAAATTAGGCCACTAGTCCTTTCTGAGTTCAGGCAGAGTCCATCCCATTGGTAAAGCTCCTTTCTGTCCCAGAACAGGTGTCAGAATCTCTTGAGAAGGAACCTCTCTTTCTCCATGGGTTTGTTCTCTTGTTTGCCGCTTTGCTCTCTTTTCAAATTAGAGGCAAACTTCTGAAACTCTTTCGGCAGGACCTCGCCCTTGTTCCAACTTGTGCCATTAATTCTAACGTGGATCCTGATAATTGGATTTACTCCCTCACTTTCCAGGTTCTTCTCCAGCAACTGGGACCCTGGCATGAGGAAGGCAAGAAGCCCTTTGGGATTCTGGTTCTTGACTGCACAGAACTCGATCTGTCCACCTACTTTTGCAGTCCCTCATCACAACCACATTTATAATTTGCTTTTCCATGTTAATCATAGGTCTGTGCTACAAATTTCAGTTGCAGCCAATGTGAATTAGTGAGCCTGAGGACAGGTTTAGTAGGAGGCAGGGAGAGAGTCTGGGCAGGGAGGATTGGCATTGAGGCCCAGTTTCTCTAATATAGTCAGAGGAGCAGGGAATCTGGAAACACCAGTCCTTTGGGTCAGAGGATGTTGGTTGGGTGCGCATACTTTGGACTGATCGGTGCTTTAGTTTGGAGCCGAGGCAAGTCAGACATCAAGGCCTTGGACCTGGGAGGCCAAGGGAAGCAATCAGATAAGTGGTTGATGTGGGTGGGTTTTGCATCTCCATTGGTGACTTCAGGGGTTCACTGGTTCGGAAAGAGTGTCAAGAAGATCAGAGGGCTGGATTTAAAAGGACAAATGAGGTTGGGAAGGGGACAGAGTAGAATTAGAAGGTCAGGAAGTCAAGGCCTGGGAATTGGGTGGTGTGGGGAAGGAGTGTTCATGGTGACATTGGGGATTGTAGTAGGGGTAGGCTGAGCTCAAAGCGATCCCAACTTAGCACAACAGTGTAAAGGCTTAGTTATCCTGGGAGTGACCAATGATCAGACAACTGGGTCTAAATGTCTCCACAATGCTACATAAGAAGTACTGCATGGTGAATGAGCGCTCTCGCACCCAATTGATGCTGGGATTGTGTCAAGAGCGCAAGAGTAACTCATCCCATAAAGTGTCTGATCAAACTCCTGGAGCAATATAAAAAGACCCCAAAGTGTTACCAGGAAAGAAAATATTTTTAATTACGTAAATCTGGATTGAATATTGAATACGTCCAAATGTGACACTTCGTAAGTTAAATTGCATCTATCAATGTGCCACCTACTTGTTTAATCTACACACTTATGAAGCAATCAGCTAATTTTTATACACCAAGTGTAAGGACACTACATAACTTTAGAGCTGACAAAGTCCTGTTAATTAGTAAAGGTGAACAGTAGGCAACAGTTGGAACTAATTCTATCTGAGAGAAAACAATCGTAATTAATTCACTCTCCTTGGATAACTAAATTACAATGGAAAATTCCATTTTGTTCTGATATTCCTTAAGGTTAATTTTCCTTCAAGTATTCCTCTGATTTTCCATATCCTGACTCCCTATAAGGCCCAATATGCTCAAGGGTCATATATTTTTGCTGAATTAGTGTTGAAATAGACCAAAGGGTTAAAGCTTGACACCCTGGAGATTATTGAATCTGTCATTTAATAAACTGTAATAATTATGATTTAGACAGTATTAATGTCTAATGCAAACCTCCTTTTGAAAACAAGAGTGGTCATGATCTGAAGCATAAGGCAGCAGGAAGGTTCCTGACTATCCATTTGTTTGAAATGGATTTATCACTGTGAGGTTCATTCAGTGAAATCTTCCTGCTTACAGTAAACAGGTATTTTCCACTGTTTTTAATGATCTAGCTACTTCTAAAACAGGCAAGTTTGAGGCTTTACTGTCTTCCACATTTTACCTGGCTTGGAAAAATATCGTGTCAATGGTCAACAGCACTTAAAGTGCAGCCACACCACTGGCAGTGTAAAATGCTCTTCACTGGTAGTCCCTATTCTTCCTTGTATGCAGAAGCCCTTGCTTAATGTACTAAAACTTCGAGTGACATCTGTGTGCTGTCAAATGTTATTTTATCCAGATGATACACTCAAAAAAGGTAGTACCCTTTTTGTTGGCCAATATAGTCTAAATTTTTAAAATGGAAACTTGTGCATCATTCTCTTCTGCTTATTTGAACCTGTCAAACTGTTCAGGGTATTACAAATAAACTTAATTGAATATGACAAATCAAATATGACAACTGTTGTGTTGTGGAATTCAGTTAAGACGAAGCGAACCATCATCTGAACTGAACTGTCAGAAAAAAAGCAGTGTGGGTGTCTACAGGGAATGGACATCTGTTTTTTGGAATGCCCTGATTTACAAAGGCTGGATAATGCATGTCCCCATAGCCGATGTAAAGCAGACTCATGAGTTCCTGGGAGGCACACATTACACTGCAAGTAGAGTTGAATAATTTCTAAATGTGGGTGCTTATCCCCTCTGGCCACCTATTTTATGGCATTACAGACAGGTTGGATTTTTTGACAGTTTGGTGTTAACTATGAATTGACATTTGATTCTTAATTGCTGTGTGTTGAACATATTACAGGCCAACCCAGTTAATGAACAGATTCCGTTTTTACAGACGTCCAGTAGTCGATTTTGTCCATAACTCAGAAAATGCACAAAAATCACTCGAGATGGTAACCATTCCTCCACAGTATTGTAATGAATGGCATCAAAAGCACGTCAGAGAAAGAATAATTGTGATAAGTGGGAAGAGAGAAAACTAGCTCTGCTGTTCATAGAATCAAACATATGTCAGACTTTTGAATTTAATAATATTATAGGAGCTCATTCTTATGTAGGGGTATCCACAAATTGGGTGTTTGTAACCTGGGGATGGGCTGCACTTGGAAAGCATACTGTAAGTATCAATATAAATGATTATATTTGTTTTAAAATCAGGGATGTTCAGGTATTACATCTCAATGCTGACTGACTGATATGGTTTCATGGTCTGAATTTCACTGTGATCTCCTAGTCTAACATTTCAGTACTAAATCTGATCAATTTTGTCCCTCAATAAACTCCTATGTCTCACTTTGTTGAAAACTGTAATATGTTCATTCATATCTCTACAGTGAACCTGCTGGTAGTTTGCTCTATACACTGACAAATTTATGCAAGGTGATTATTACCCAATCAGATGCTTCTGGCAACAACAGCATATGCAAGAAGAAGTCAGGAAATAGTGAGCCAGTGGGTTATAACCTAAATGTTCCCAGAGTTCTGAGTTCTATCCACAATTGTAAAGAATATCCCTCACAGCCCCTTCATTGATTTCCTTCATTATTCTTCTCTAGCTTACTTCTCCCCAGCAAGGAAAGCCTTTCTTAACCCAATGATCCAAAATAGAGCATAATTTTCACTTCCTGTAAAGCATTCTACTGCTAAGTTACTTGGTTGATCAGTAGGATAAAATAATTCACACTATGTTAGTGAAAGCTAGCAGAATTGATTCCTTTCTCACACTTGGATTAGGAAACTGCTTGATAGAATCCAAGAGTTATTTGCCTTTTCCTACATTGTGGAAAACTTCCAATGTTCTGTCAACAATTACAACCAAATATTTCTTACACTGAAGCAAATTAAGATATTGGTGATGGATATCAACATCCTTCTGTCTATTCCTGCACTTAAAAAAAATGTCTTCTGCTGTAAAACCTGATGACACCACTGGGAGAATAGTAATCTGGAGGAGTTACTGAATTTGACAGCATGTCACAACTGGATTAATACCAGGAGAGATATAGCCATAAACTAGGTGTTTATGCAATTGTACCATTTCATTTCTATATACATTAGTCTTTTTGCTCCCTGCTGGATTTAGTTATCCTTTGCAGATTGTCTCCACAGTTGATGTTAGCAGAACCTATAATTTCTAAGAAAAATATTTAAAGCCAAAATGGATTTTTAAAAACTTTTAGTAACTCCCTCCAACTGTTTGATCATCCTTTCAACCCCAGATGAGAATGCCAAAAGATGCTTGAAGGTGTACTCTTGCGATTTTGGATGCCTTGCAAAGCCTAATTTAACTGAGGATCCTTGGGCTTGACCAAGAAGATGACTTAAACCCCAGCAAGTTGAGATGAACTGTCCAAAATGGTTTTGCAGCTAATCTTTCCCACTTCCTCTGACTCCATTTTGTACTGTTGCAGTGCACAATGTTCAAGGGGCCCTTTGTCACATGAAACATTTGGTGGTGATTGACAGGTTTTTCTGTGACGGAAATTATTACTCCTGACCCCAAATCTGATCACGCCATAATACATATGTGCAGTTTTCAGCTAAGGATGCTAGTTAGCAATCACAAGAGAGAAACAAGGGAGACTTTGCTTTTTCATGACCACCAACATCAACTGCACTACCTGCATTCTATCTCCATGTAAGATCACAGATACTCTTTTTACCTAGCTATTTTCATTTAGAATATTAAACGGCTTCATTTTGTTATATATCCATAAACCTGCCCTCTTCCACCAATGATAATTGATGTTAATGAAAATCAAAAAAATGAAAACAAAACAAAAATGAAAATCATTTTCTGACAAAGGGTCTTCAACCTGAAACGTTAACTCTGTTTCTATTTCCACAGATGCAGCCTAACCTGCTGAGTATTTCCAGCATTTCTGTTTTTATTTTATAACTGATGTTAAATCAGATGTTAATTATAAATCCAAGATTCATAAATCTTTGAAGACTAATGTCATTAACATATTCCTCATATATTTCCTAGGGACAAGGTGGGTTTATGGAATTAGCTCATAGATCTGTGGCATGTCACTAAATGACAGAATAGGTTTAGAGGCTCAATAACCTACTCTTATTGTTACATTTCTAATTTAGTTCTATCTGTAAATGACTTTATGATCATGCAATCTTGGCCAACTATCCATACTTCTTCTGCTCTGCACCAGGGCCATCATGTTGCAGAACCAGGCCTTAAGATTCATCACAGAAATCACAGCACAGATGGTGCCTCTTTGTGCCTGTGCCAATTCCAGCTCTTCAGCTGTAGCTGTCTAATCCCATTCCCATGTTCTTTTCCCATATCCCTGTAGATCATACAAATTACACTCTACATCATTGTGTCAATCATATTATGTGCACAGTTTTGATAAATATCTCACAAGATGCTTCACTTAATATATAATGTCCTTTTAAAAAGTGTAATTGGCAAAGGATTGTTCTAGCAGGTGTAGCCATCATGCATATACTTAAAAGGTTTCCCAGGTCATGATGCATTGTGACTACAAAAAACTTCCCACTCTCATTTTAAACATATGTTAGGAACTTAGGCTATTCCCTTTATGAAATAGTGCAATAACACATTTCAATTATATTGACTGCTTTGCTTGTACACAGAGTTCAAAATGTCTGGATCAGTAAATGACGGGCTTTAACAGGTAGAATCAGGATCCAAATCCATGCAGGATTATGGGTAAAAGGTCCTGTCAAAGTTAGTCATGCAAAAAAAAGGAAAGTTTCAATAGAGTCACTAATGGGTGCAGAATAACCTGCAAAAGGGCACCCACATAACACCGTCTGACTGACTCATGAGTGTTGGATAATAATTTGGTAAAAATAATTTCCAATCCACAATTTGAAATCCATTATAAAACTTAACAAGCACAAATGCTTTGACCCACAAAGGCTGCTCCTTGCATAGATTGGTTATAACATATCCAATACCAGATGCGGTTCCATTTGTTTAACTGAGTAAAGATCAAAGCAATCAAGATTCTGCAATATTTTCCACTTCTGCAGATTTTCACCATCCAACCCTGACCAAGGACATTTACACAGTCTACCCAATTTATCTACTCTACATGAAACTCCTGTACAACTTACTCCCCAATCCCCAAAGGCTATTGAAACTCCAGAGTACTTATCTATCCACACATCTTCATTACTCAATCTTAACCCAGGGCTTTCTTCAACTGTCATAGACAGCCTTCATTTTCCCAAACACAGGAAATCCCTTTCAAAAAATAAGTAAAAATAAATAGAAAAAAACTGGTATTTATTAACAATGATTTTATTCTGCAGATTGTATTTATTTATTTCAATTTGTTTAAAAAAATAATTAAATTCTGCAAATGTTTCCTTCTTAGTTCTGTGCATGCTTAACTTCTATGTTTGGTAATGTTTCAACTCTTCATTTAAATTGGATGAGGAAAGGCCTTTCAAAATGAGTGCCCTAACTGCTAAGCAATCAGAACCCTGGATTCAGATGTGACAAATTTGATTTTACTCCTGGAATACTCCAACAAAATGGTAGTCAGGTAAACAAAAACACGTATTGACATGCACCACATTTACACGCATGACACAAGTCAATTTCAAACTGGAGTCAACTTTATTTTGATGCACATCAAATTAACTCAACAGCATTTACAAGCTGCCACTTTTGCCTGCTTTCACAAATAGAAATAATGCTTGCGGTTGACTCAAACAGTTCACATGCATCAGAGAAGACAACTTGAAAGAAAAACACACATCAGGAATGAACATGTTATCTTTGTGGATTAAATTTGATGCACCATGCACTTATATTGAGGAAAGCAGGATTTAATTTAACCCGACACGATTTCAACCTTATTACATGCTTGCAATGCTATCAGTTACAATTTTCTAATTAAAAATGCAAAAAATGTCTGCCACGTAATAGGTACCTTCTTTTATCACTTGCCAGAATCATAGACATCTGGAGTGAATGACTGGTGAAGGCAGTCAAGGCATCAAGAAGAACATTTTTTTGAAACTTAGCAACAATGAGATTTTACTGTCAAGCTTTACACAACTACACTAGAGTTTGTACACTGAGATGGACTTGTCAATGAGTTTTGAAAATAAAGAACAAAAATTAACCTGCAGCATTTGTCACATCCAATGGGACTTATAACAGCAAAAACAAGGTGTAAATAAATATTTTACAAACACAGGTGCAATCTATGACTTTTAAACATTGATTCTGAAATGTTTAACATTGGCTTATTATATGAGACAGCTTAAGCCTTGTTTATGGTATTGGTATTGGTTGTGTGGGTGTGTGTGTGTGTGGATCTGTGTGTGCATGGCATTTACGCATTACTAAGCCCTTCCATCTAGATTTGACAGCTGAAGACCAGACCTTTCAGGAGTGCCATCGATTTTTTTTCTTTTGCCACACCTTTCACAGACCGTATAGCTGCATTTCACCACATGCTGATGAAAGCTTGTGTGGCTTTGAATCTAGACAATAACACGTTAATATAAAAGGAAGCGAGCACTTTCCTCAAAAGCAGTCCCTTTCGCTGCTGGGTTATAATACTCCTGAGATTGAACATAAAAATTGTGGCAATTTTAGTGAATAGCATCCATGTCCTTTTAATTCAGACAAATACTTTCAAAGGTCTGCCATGTGCAGGATTCACTTCTGAGGATCTCCTTCCTAAAGGGAAGGCCCTCCAACTAAAAGGAGATCAACGCTATCACTACAGGAGAGATTTTATTACTTAAACCACAGCAGAAATAATCCATTTGTAATCAACCAATATAAAAATCTGAAAGCAGATCCGCAGACATCCAGAGATCCCAGTTTGAAAATAAAGTTTTAGTTCCATACTAGTATCAAATTTAAAATGACACTTAATTCTTTGGAAAAAACAGGACATTTTAACTTTTTGGGTTTAGTCAGAAAGTAAAATGTACACAAACCTTTAACCAAAAAAGCACTACGCACTTCAAACTTTCAGACCTTTCAAATGCCCCAATGTACTTATGAAGTGTGGGCACTGTTGTAATATAGAGAAAACGACTTGCAGACAATGAGATCCCACAAACAGAAGCATGATCTGTTTCATGATTTTTGGTTGAGAATAAATAATGGTCATGTTAATGGGAGAACTCTCATGCTTTTGTTCAAAATGGTTACCATGCAATCTATTGCATCCATCTCAGAGAGCAGATGAAAACTTGGTTTCATATTCTTTTTGAAAGAAGGCACCTCAGACAGCACAGCAGGCCCTTAGCACTCTATCAAAGAGTCAATCTAGATCTATTTCAGTATGGGCAATTGCCAAAAAGGCTATGGAAGAAGACCTGCAGCATTCTGAAATGAGCCCATCAGGGTTCACATAATTGCAACTGATTAGCAACTGATTTCTTTAGATCGTCTTTTCACTTAATGGGTGCTTCTGGACTGCAAATTTAAAAAATGCACAGTTTGATGTAATTCTCACCGGATATAAATTGACTGTTCAAAACATACTTCACCTTACTCTTGTGGTGTTGCTCCAAAAGTTTACAAGGTTTGGGAGGCAGGGTAATGCAATAAATCAAAATATGGTCCCCTTGAGCTGAATCATATTCTGAGGGTATTTTCTCGGTAAGAACCTACTATTATCTAGTTTGAAGCAGGAAATGTATAGTTTTGGAACAAGCTACCAGAGAAGGTGGTAAATGCAGATACAATTACAACATTTAACAAGCAGTTGGACAGGTACGTGGATAGGAAAAGCACAGAGAGATACAGGCCTAATGCAGACAAATGGGATTAGCATAGATAGGCATTACAGTGGCATGAACGAGGTGGGCCAAAGGGGCCCATTTCTTTTCTCTATGATTCCATGATTCTTTGTGAAGTCCTACTGTCTATTTTAACATACAAGTAATTTTCCTCCAATTACTGCATGCTACAACAGAACCAAAGAATTATTAACATTTCAGAATAGAATTTCCACAGTAGTAAAGTAAACTTGAATTCTGATTCTTGCCCTTATAGTGCCCCCTGCCTGTTTTTGGCCTTGTCAGAAGCTGCTGACCTACTTCTAGGTCAAGTCCTCCTTGCCCAGAGAGTGTATGTGTTATAATGAGAGCCACAGGAGGGGGAAGATGTTTAATTTTTGTATGGAAAGTAGAGTTGTTTTTCTGTGATTGTTCAATATCTGCATTAGTACTGAGCACATCTGGAAAGGCAGTGTAGACTGCAGCAACCAGACTCCCCAAAGCTTGTTCCCATGACATGCTTTCTTAAGCATGCATGTTCAGCTCAGTTCAGAAAAGAGACAGCCCCTGCCAGTCTAACTACACTAAAAGAAACATTTCAAAACAAGTACTGTGCTACTAGCTAAATGTTCCTCTCCTTATTTGTGAATGATCAGCCTACCTGAGGTATTACCTGCCTTTTGTCAACATTATTTTAGAAAGCACAATAAACTTGGGAGAAACCATTATGCAAGATGTTTTTTTACTGTGATGGGATTAGCTAAAATTTCAATTCTTATTTATAACCTCCAGCAGAAAATTGACTACATACACTGCCTGAGTCAACTGGGACTGCATAACATCAACTTGATTATATCAAATTAACTCAAACATAATTGCACTGCTTGACTAGCCATGGAACTTGTCAGCTATAAACCTGTCAAAAATCCATCAACTTTGCAGTTAAATAGAAGCACAAAGCTTGGGTTCCAGAACTTGACATTTTTGGATCTCCGCCTAGTTAAGATGCTTTAGAATTAGTTTTTTTTTGCTGTTGCTGTTCTCCATTTCTATTTCCTAAGGCATGCAGACCATGTCAGGAAGCACTGTAAATATTGTTATTCTGATCAACAAAATTGCTAAATGTGCTTTGAAACCTCATTAGCAAGCATTGAGATTGAGTTTAATAATTATTAGAACAGAGGTCAGAAAAGCATAAGAGTATCTTGATGAAGATTACCAAACCTTACACTTTCAGGGAAATAAAATTAAGACATGAGAATTCAGTTAATAAATCAATTATAACAGAATTTATCTAACTATAATTTTCTACAGACTAATGTTAAGACATTTCATATACCAGAATAATTTATAGTTGCCAGGTTGCTGCACAGAATTAGACAGTATTTTAACACAGTTAACTTTAATGTGCTTTGAGGAAATTATTCAAACCTTGGAGTGAAAACAGACTTGGCATGTAACATGTCAAATCACTGTGGAACATCAATAATCGACATAAAAAGAGTGCTGTGCTGTATTGCTAAATCGGTATGGTACGTCAGAAGATGCTGTAAATTCTTGAGCCTTAAATCTTGCACATCACCTCTTTTTCAGTCACATAGGAAAAAACACAACTAAATCCTGTTCTTTATAAGCTATAGATCGGGATAAATCTAGTGAAGAAGCTAGACCCACTATTTAAAAACATATTGTGAAAACAAGATTAGATGTATAATACTTAGTGAGAGAGTATGAGCTATTCTTCAAAAGGGCTGGTGGCTTTGATTTTAAATGCTTCCAGTTGAACTCAGTTGTGATTGCGTACATCACAAGACATTATGTATAAATACTGCACAGATGATTTCCATGACTGGGTGCCCTGGCGAGAAATGGCATTTTCTTCCCTGTAAATTGCCCATCTGCCAAGGGTAGGGCTGTATGGGAAGCTCTGGACCCACAGCCCAATTTTTCTGACACTCATTGAAACAGATGGATCAGTGGAGCAAGATTTCCTGATGAGCATTCATTTGTGAGCATGGTTCTTGGCCAGGTGCATGATTAGGGAGTTAGCCCATATAGTGCAACACTGGGGAAAAAAATACTATCACTTTGTGGAAAATTCATCAATACCTTTAATACATTTAATTTTATCTCTGTGGTTGACAAAAAGGAAAACAGCTTCCATTTCTCTAATGTAGCATCTCAAGAATTTATAGATATTGTAAAATACAAATCCTGGGTAAAAGCTGAAGATATTAGAGAGATACAACCAAATGCTACAAAAGTAGTGGATTTTAATAAGTGTCTTTATAAGAAGAAAATGGAAAGAAGAGATAGAAAGGCTTTGGAACATATTCTAATCAGCGGAACCTAGCATGCTGTGGGCATTACCAGAAGCAGAGTATGGAGAGAGGTGAATGGCAAGATGCCAGAGCAATGGAAACTTCAACGAGTATAAAGTTAAAATGCAACAGGAAATTAGAGAGTTGAGTGAGATGAGTCTATGGAGAAATTCGGCACAAGGATTTGAGATTTTTAAACAGTGGGCCATGTCTGTGTGGATCTGTGAGCATGGTGACTGCAGTACTAGGAGAAAGCAAATAAAAGCAAAAAATGCTGGAAACACTCACAGGTACAGCAGCATCTGTGGAAAGAGAAACAGAGTTAGCATTTTAGGTTGAAGACTCTTTGTCGGAGGAAACAAAATTTGGAATAAAGATAGAGTACAGAAGAACTGCTTGGTGTAATTTGGA
The DNA here is from genome assembly GCA_030265395.1 of Rhina ancylostomus. Classification (NCBI taxonomy): domain Eukaryota; kingdom Metazoa; phylum Chordata; class Chondrichthyes; order Rhinopristiformes; family Rhinidae; genus Rhina; species Rhina ancylostomus. Next base: position 14,110,284 of record JARFYF010000036.1, on the reverse strand, counting down.
TGGTTTATGTTTAGAGGTGAAAAAGCAGGTGCATTAGTGGTTGAGCCGGTGATATAACCAAAAAGGAAGGAGGTGGTGATCGGAATGAAGCTCCAAGTCAACAAAGACTGTGAGCAGCTTGACACAATAGTGATGGAAGCTTAGGATAATGACTTCATTCTTTCCATTGAAAACTGATCAACAAACAGGCAGTTTGACAATATGGAGAAATCCCAAGAGTGAGAGAAGAAATGGAACAGTAGACCTGAATTTTACCACCATAAAGCAAAAGCTAGCTGCTTCTTTCCCCCTTCCTTTCAGATCATGTCAACAAAGGGTAGAAAGAGAGGATAATGAATTTGTTTATCTGGGGACTCCAGAGATGATATTGCAAGAATGGGAAGTGAATCTAAGTCCAACAATGGTCCTTCCAGTGTTAGGCCAATCTATGTTTTTTCATTAGCCAGTACAAAACTCTGGTTGCTGTACAAAACTCTCGTTAGACCACACCTAGAGTACTGTGTTCAGTTCTGGTCACCGCATTATAGGAAGGACGTGGAGACGTTAGAGAGGGTGCAGAGGAGATTTACCAGGATGTTGCCTGGATTAGAGTGTATGGAATATGAGGAGAGGCTTAAG
>JARFYF010000036.1:14096198-14107688 GCA_030265395.1 Rhina ancylostomus | reverse complement strand
GAAGTAAATGTCAGGAAAGTGGTCCTGCATGCCAGGGTTGAGGGTGAGGTGGCAGGAAACCTGCTTGGGCTCACATAAGAAGACCCGAGCAGGATGTGCTTTAGCTGTCTTCTCCCATTATGGAAACCTCCTCAGTGGAACAATACAGAAATAAACCACATCCTCACAAAATACATTATGGTCATTTGCAGACCATCAGAAACAGGTGTAGGAAGCCTTTTCAGCAAATGGATCAGGATTTGTTTATTGATGTATAATGATCAGTGTAGTTGGATCCCCAAAGTAGCATTTGAATGAGTTCTGAGTGTCATTAAGCTTCCCCACCTAATTATTGGTATTCTGTGTTGTTGGTAACGATTGCAGCACCGAGTCCTTCTCGATTCAAACAGGCTGCTTAAGAAGAAACATTGACTGTGAAGAGGGTTACCTGGCTTGCTTTGGGGACTTAGATTTGATAAGCTCATTTTGAAAAGCACCACTCTACAACAAGAAGTCCCTTCTACCCAGTGCAGATGATGCCCACCTCCTTTGCTCAACTGGGACATGGGGCTGTGGACCTAAGCAGGTACATTCCCCAGTGGCTAGCTTCTACCTGTAACATCTTTTACTCCTGCTACTCCTGAGGCTCTGCCTCATTGCCCTCAGGCTCAGGGTTTCCGTGCTGCTCCTCCTCCAGCATTGCTGCTTTCTTCTGTGTGCAGAATTATGCAGCAGATCAAGAAGTATGCACATCTGCTTGACACGTATTGCAAGGCAGCACCATTACCGATGCAAGCACTGGATTTTCACTGGACCTTTTGTAATTTCCACAACTACCCATTGTTACTCTGTGGCTCTTGCTGTACCAGCGCTCAGCGGGTGTGGTTGGACAGGGTGCTCAAGGGAGAAGCCATTCAAGAAGTGGAATGCCTTATCCCCAGATCCATTCCACAGGGCAGTGGAGAATGTTGGAAATGTTTGGCAGTGCTAATTCTCTCATGATGGTACTATGGCACTGAGCATTAGAAAATCCTTCTGGCAATCCACATCTGTCTGCACATTGGTGGCTGTGTAGACTTTTACCTGTTCATGAAAAGCTCTGGGTCATTACTTATGGCACGAATGCAGCCAACAGCTGCCCAGTAACACTGAAAACCAGCAATGCTGACCAATCCAAAACTTGAGATGCCATGTGATCCTCACTGAAAGTAAAGTTGATGAAATGATTTCTTCACAAGTGCAGTGCCTCGGTAATCTCTCTAATGCACAGGCAAGCAGAAAATAGGGAGAAATGGCGGAGATCTGTGGCAGCCAACTGAAATAATCCCGTAGCCAGGAGGTTCTGAGCTAATGTGACAATGACATTCTTGGAGAAGCAGTCAGGCACAAAAGAGCGCCTCCAGGTCTTCTCACATACCTCAGTAATGAGAGCTCTGGAACACCTAAACGTGTAAATACATTGTTGCTCAAACAACTCCAGGTACGATGTGTCTCTGAAAACTCTCTGGGAGTTGTCTCTTCATTGATGGGCATAGCTGTACCTCCTCCGCTGGGGTCTCTGGCCATGACCATAATGAAGCCTCCAATGATGGAGTGTTAGGAATGCACCCATGGAATGAGCATCTCAACAGTCAATACTGGGTAAAATGCTCTCTTTCTACTGTGCTACACTCTGTGAAACTTGGAAGGTGTTTGAGCAGCCTGCAATCAGTTCTGAAGCTGATGTTATCAGAATGCCTCTCTAAATCAGAATGATAACAGACACATAATGTACTCCTCATTGCACCGACAGTATTCCATCGAGGACAAGTGATGTAACATCCTGCCCTCATCCTGCCATCTAATCTACTACAAACCTGAAGCTATGCACCCTTGCCCAAAGGAACCTCGACAACTTTACCAAATGTCCCTTTAATGTACATAATTGTGGCAAATCTAGTACCAATACAACCTGATGTATGACTTCGCAAAACATTTAATTATAGAATAAGTTTCTACATTACAACAGGGCTTTCAAATTACCTCACTGGGTTCTAAGCGTTGAGGACATCCTGAGATTGTGAAAGGCAGTACATAAATGTCAACCTCACTTTCTTTGTTGGTTCAATCACTATTCAGTGCTGAGTTAACTGATAATAATTGGAAAAAATGGTGGAGATGCAACCCTCCACCATGCATCTCCAGATGCGTGAGCACATCTGGCCTGCCTATTGTCCAGTGATTTGTGTTAGAAGTGCACATAGATGGGCATGAGGTCAGAAGATGATCAGACATGGTTGTGATCATTCACATGTGAAATAATAGATTTTTGACCCATGTTTTGTGGGCTACACAATAAATACTTCTTGTTTTGAGCAAAATACAAAATTGGTAAGAAGACTTTATATTCAACATTTATTGCAACACTAACATAGGCCATATAATCCTCAAACTGATGTTTCAAATCCAGATTCATGTTTAGGTTCATTTTTTAATGTATGAGAGGCCAGAGAGGTGAACAGGAAGGCCTGATTTCTTTAACAGAGTGATGAAAACACATGAGGCATCAATTTAAAATAATTAGTGTAGTGATTAAAGGGGAGTTGAGGAAAAACGTTTTTCACCTAAAGCATGAATCTGGTCTGGAACTCAATATCTGGAAGGCTGGTGGAAACAAAACACATATCACATTTAAAAAGTAGCTGGATGAGCATGTGAAGTGTCATAACTCTCAAAGCTATGGACCGAGAGCCAAGTTGTGGGAACAGCAAGTAGCTATCTTCATACCCAGCATGAATGCATTGGGTTGAATGGCCTTCTTTGTCGTAAGTTTCAAAGACTGTATGTTTCTGCAAAGTAACTCACAAGTCTGTAGTTTACAAGCTGGCGCTTCAAAATTGCTAATTCGAATCATCTGTATATTGTGAGAACATGTTTATCACAAATCAATGTCAATTCCCTCCACTCTAAATTCACTTTGCATCTGCAACTCACTTGGATGTAGACAAAAATCCCATGCAGTATATGAACAGAGGTGGGGTGGTTCAAACAATGTTACAAAGGAAGCAAAGTAAGAACTTAGTAGTGACATAGATATGTGGATGGCAATTCATCTTAGAGTTACACATGACATAACACTGCCAGGAGCTGGTAGCCACTGTGCAGAGCTGAGATGGGAACTAAAGAAAATTGCTTCAATATTCCCAATGTGTCTGCTGCATTAGTGAATGTCAGACTACAAGTAGTCTGACAAGGTGGAGGCAGTGGAATGGTCCAAAGATATACCGAAGAGGTGGAGTTGGGCATTATCAGGGTAGATATGAAAACTAATGATGTCACTCAGAAACAATATGCAAATGAGAAATAAAAAATGAGCCAAGCATAAATGAATGAAACAGAAACTGCAGACAAGTCTTCACCCAACAACTGAAAACTTACAACAAAGCAAACATGAGTGTCTAACACAAATCAATGGTGAATAATTGAAGATGGACAAAGAGATGTTACACAAATGTTCGGACTGTTTTCTGAAATGCATTCAAAAGAATGAAAGATTGCCTGACAGGATCCTGTGACTTATTCTAATGTACAGTTTTCATATAAATATGGCACTGAAAGTGAGAAACAGATGCTTTTGATTAAAATATAAGTCCTACCAAGGCACCACAGTGTGGTCATTACCTATATACTTTTAATCAGTAAGCAGCATCTGTTTCTGATAGCAAATCATGAAAAAAGACATAACTCCATTAATGTTATTTATAGGAAGGCTGAGGCATATATAAAATGCTATTAATTTTTTCTATGCTATTGAGGTGACCTTCAAGCAAATACTTCAAAAAAATCCTTTTTTTTCCCCATTTTCTTTTCTTTCACATCTTTCAGTCAACCAAGCAGGTGGAGAAATTCAAAGAAAAATTGATCCATAACCACCATCTCCTCCACTGTAACACTACCCAGCTGAAGTAACAATCACATAGGACTACACTGAGGATAATCTTGGGATTTGGACTCATGACTTTCTAGCTTGGAGCCAAGCTCATTTATCATGGAACAAGTAAATTCTATTTAAAAACTACTATATTTTGAACACTCACCCAATTGCAACAGTTCTACATTACTCTAATACTCCGCCTTTGGAGATAGATTCTACACAGATATTGTGTGGAGGAAATACTAATTACAATGCTAACCCCATATATATCCTGTTGCTTCGAAGTTTCACTTCATATAGCTAAGCAGCATAAAACCCAAATGATGTGGAGAAGTAAATTTGTCCATGGAACCATAATTCTGGTAGTTTGTTTTCTGGGCATGAAATGTTCAGATCACAAGAACATAAATTTTGAATTATTACCAGAAGCACTGGGGAGAAGTTAGAAGACTTCTGTCAGCACAAAGCTTCACTGGATCTGTTTTTTTTTATTCTTGGGAAATGGAAATCGCTGATAATGCAAGTGATTTTGCTCATTCCTCATTCCTTGAGAAGTGGCAGGGAAGCACTTTCTGGAACATCTGTAGTGTATATAACCTCATACTGCTGTTTGATAGGGTGGTCCAGAAATGTATAGCCCAGCAGCAATACAGCATCCTATATATCCTGGATAAATAGGATGGTGTATGATTTGGAAAGAACTTGCAGGTGATGGTAATCCCATATTCCTGCTGCTCATGCCTGCCTAGGTTGAAAGGAATTTGGGTTACAATGGAGCTGTCAAAGAGACCTTTGCATGTTATTGAAAAGTAACCTGTAGGTGATACATACTACATCATCATGGTACACCAGTGTGGAGCTAAACAATTGTTTATAGTGATGGATGGAATGATGAGTCAAGTCGTTTGGATTCTGATATTGTTGAACTTCAATAACTTTGTTGTACTCCATCATAATTCTGGCCTGTACATTGTAGGGTTCTTGGAGTCAAAAGTCTACAAAGTCCTGCACTCACTGTGATGTGAGTGAAGAGCTAGTATAGATAACTTTCCAGTTAGGTGACCTGCAGAATGTCAACAGTAGGGGATTAGATGATGGAAAAATCAATTAAATGATAAGAGAAAGGGGTAGACTTTCTCTTGGAGATGGTCAGCACCTGGTTAGTGTGATGCTGTTATCATTTGCTGTGTCACAATGCAAATCTGAAAGCGGTGCAGCTCTCTCTTCATGCAGGTACTCTCTCTAGCACAGAATGCAACATTATCTAAAACATTGCACCATCACCAGCAACCATTCCATTCCTGCCTTATGAAGGAGCTGAGTATGGCTGGCCACGAGGCATTACCCTGAGTAACTCGTGCAGCAATGTCCCAGAATGAAATCATTGACCTCTAACAACCACAGCTGTCTTCCTTTGTGCGAGGTATAATGCCCGTCAGTGGATGCTGCTCCATTTTGATTCCTACTGACTTTAGTTTTATGAAAGTCCTTTGCTGGCATACTCAGTCAAATGCTGCCTTGACCTCATGGCAGTTGCACTCATCTAATATCTAGAATTTGGCTATATTAACCACCATTGGACAGTGCATTAGATTGCTATAATGTACTCTGGAACAGAGAATCCTGGCAGAATCTAAACTGAGCAGTGATGAGCATGTGGACAAACTAGAGTCTGCAGATGTCCCTCCCCCTCTCCTCTTTATACTGGCTATCTCCCCCCTCCTGATGCAGGGTACCAACCCAAAATGTTGACAATTCCTTTCCCGCCCATAGATGCTGCTCAACCCACTGAGTTCCTCCAGTAGATTAATGAGCAAGTTACTGTGAATATCTGTAACTTGACGGTACTGTTAATGATGAAGCAACATCTGTGGAGGTAAAAGGTGTAAGTCCACACTTCAGGTCCAGATGTTCAGGTTGAGACTTACGCCTTTGGTCTCCACAGATGTTGTTTGTCCTGCTAAGTTCTTCCAGCATTCTGTTTTTTATTCCAGGTTCCAGAATCTGCACTCTTTTGTCTTCACAGTACTGTCAATCACATGTTCCATTACTGTAATAATATACTCATAACCAATGAGAGTAGATTGATTAGGTAGCAATATTTGCTTATTTTGGATATTTTACATTTTATCAAGTGGGTAGCAGAGATATTATTGAATTGTAAACAAGTTATCTAGATGTTAGCTATTTTTAGAGCACCAGGACCACGGAAAGTAATATTGTCAGGGCTCATTATCTTTGTCATATCCAATGTATGCAGCCATTTCTTGATTTCAAATGGAATCAATCAAATGGGCTAAGCTTGGCTTCTTGAGGGAACATCAGGAGGTGCTGAGGTAGTTCATTTGTTTGGCTCTTCTGACTAAAGTCCTTCAGCCTAGTCTTCTACTTTACAGGCTGGTCTCTACCAACAAATGAGAATGTTCATGGAACCTTTTCCAGCATTTAGCTGTTTAATTACTAGATTTGGAAGAACTATGGACTTTGACCAGATCTGTCCCCCTGAGATTGCTTAGCTCTGCTTATAGAATGCTGCTCTTGCTCTTTGCTTGGATGTTTGGATTCAGTCCTGTATTCCATCCCTCGGTTTGGATTTGCCTGGAGCTGTTCTGACCATGAATCTCTATGTCCTTCTTGAACCATGATTGGTTCTCTGACTTGATTTTAAGGGCAAAATAAGAACTGTGCCAAGCATGTGGTGACAGATTTTGGAGGAGGACTATTCTACTGCTGCTGACTGTCCACAGATTCCCATATGCATAGTTTAGAGCACCCAGGAACTGTTGTGAATTCATCCCTTTGTATAGAGTAACAGTGCCCACAACAATATAGTGAGTCCTCATTGTGAAGAAGAAAGTTCATCTCCAAAAGGGCCTGTGCAAGTGAACTCTGCCAGTATTACCATCAGGGGCAGGTCCATCTCTGACAGGTAGATTGACAAAGACAAGGTCATAAGCATTTCCCTCATGCCAGCATGCAGCTTTGTCCTTCAAGACTCAGCTGGCTCAATCAGAGGCAATGCTGCCAACCATATTTAATGATAAACTATGACCTCCCAACACCCAAGCATATTCTATGGGCTTACTAATCTCTATTCTTCCTCAGTCAAGGAATGAGGGAGGATGGTAGTTGGTAATATTTTCATTTTCTTTGTCCATACTTGGTTTGATCTGACGTACTGAGACTTCATAGGGTCCAGAATTAAAAATGTTAAAGGTTCCCAAGTCTACTCCCACACCAACACTCCATCAGTCATATAGCAATCTGTTGCTACATCTGATAGGTCTGTCTTGCCAACGGGAATGGACGTACACACCTATAATGAAGGAAGAGTGTGGGCTATTGGCTGACTAAGTATAATTCTATAAGCAATATTATGTCATGCTACCACTTGACTTGTCTGTGGGACACCTCTTCTGACTTTGGAAGTCTGTAGATACAATGCAAGAAGCACCTTGAAGGACTAACTGACTGGGTCATGTCCAGTGCCATGTTGAGTCAATATATCCAGCTGTATTACTACTTTTTTGTAGCATTTCTGAACCATTTTGGAGAACAGTTAAAAGACAACCACAAGGCTGTGAATCTGGAATCACAAACTGGCCAGCAGCGTAAAGGCAGATTTCCTTCTCAAAGGACATTAAAGGATCCAATGGGATTTGAGGACAATTTGGCAGTTTCATGGTCACAATTACTGATACTAATTTTTGAAAAATCATGAATTTAATTAATCAATGTTATTGGGAGGCCAGATTACAGATTTATTCAAACATTGAACTACTATTAACAAATCCAGTAAACTGCATAGAATTAGCCACGATTTTTAAAGCAAACTCAAGAGATTCACAAAAACATATTGAAAACAGATGTTAAAATCAACAAACCTTTCTTCTATTTTACCATTCCTCTTTGTTATATTTCACTGGTACAATTAGTGGGAATGTTCAAAGCAAGAATTTAAGTCTGTTCTACCCTTCCGGACACAGGTGTTCATTAATCTATAATTACTTCATGTGGAGCTAACGAACAACTGTAATTATTACAGTTAATTCCTGTTTAGTGAATAAGCCACTTGTCATCACAAATTGTTGCAGTATGGTCCACCATGAAAATGTTGGCTGGAAAGTATCAAGACTTAGAAAATGTAACGCACATCCTTATAATTTTACAATGAACACTTCCTCTCCTGGAAAGAAGTAGAACATGACTTTAGTGCAATGCAAGTTTATCAGGCTTCGAAATGAGAAAACTCACACTATTTTGGATTGTGAAAAGTTCTAACACCAGAAAACTTAATCTGTCTTTTCAGATGATGCAGTGCCGGGCACGAACTTCCAACTTGTTCTGTTTTATTGCAACATATTTCCAATATTTGCACTGTTTTCTTTTTACGTGTTATTTTTACATCCAGAGTTCATTATTACCTATGGAGCAACAAAATGATTCTAAGATGACTCCATATCACAATGCTACAAATGCAGTACAGTTTGCAGAACCTCACTCCAAATGTCAGTGTTATGGACTAGAATGCAAGAGATTCTATACATGGAGACATTACAGAACTGCTGCTGCAAGACTCTGAACTTCAAAAAAGATTCACCTCGTGAGACTGTAGAAGTTAATCAAAGTCAGAAATTAATCTTTGCAGAGCCAGTTAGAAACCAGTCAGAACTACTTAATATTGGGGAAGACTTTCACACAGTGATATACATTAGCTAGCAGTAACACGTGTATTTTCAGACACAATAAAGCATATTTGTTGATTTACTTAGATTGATACAATCATCCAGAATATAGATCGTTACAAAAAATAATACTTAAAGCAGGGTGTTTAACCTTTCCAGTAAACTCCAAGCTGTACAGTTTCTGAACTAATTTTAAAACTAATACTTTGAATAAAGATGATCCAAAGAGAGTGAATTCTAAGCCAAAAGGTACTCTTGTTCACAGGTTATTCTGAGGGTTAGTTCATATCAATATCTCTCTGATATAAGTGATTTACTTTGAAGTGAGAAACATCATGTCCCAGACCTGTTAAATGCTGGTATTGAATAAGGTAAATCAGGATGATGCAAAAATGGGTTGCCAAGTCTGGCCTTTAGACTAGTATAGGAAATGAGTGGAAAGATTGGCCCTGTATTGCAGGGTCAATCTGTGCTGTGTAATATTGAGAAATTTGGAAAGTATGAATTCAGGGGTTTTGGAATGTTGTGATATCTACACAGATCGGATGTAAAACAAAGACTGAGTTACACTGAGCTTTTATATTTTAAAATAGCACCAAAGTTTGAAGGAGCAATCATCATAGAAATGCTAAAAGAAATGACAAGGCGCAACTGAAGTAATGATCTTTTTAAGGACAGTCAAACTGAGCCTTGTTCACTTTAGTTACATCTTCTTGAATGAAATGCAAAACCATTTAAAAGTCCAGCTCATAACATTTATAACAAACTTTTAGTTTGATTGGTCCTGATAACACTTTCATTTATTTGCAGCATAGAAAAGCAAGTTTTCATTCCGTCAATATTTTCTTCCACACTCTATAGTTTATGCATCACTAAATGTTTTCTAACATTCCTATCCACACAAATACTACATCAAAATAAATAATGTAAATATCATGTAAATATCTGAACAATTTGGGGATTAAATATATGGGTAATAGAGAGCCCCATTTAAAATAAATCAAGCAAGATATATTTGTAAAACTAAACTGAACCCAAATCAAATTTGGAGACTACCTTCCGATAGCAAATATTTAATAATGTTTTTGTTCTTCTTGAACTTACGAGTTGATTTATTTTGTGAAGGATTTTAGTTTTATTTGACTTTTTCATTGTTACATTATGATCACAGTTAACTAGCAGACAATCTAAGACAGCATACTTGACACCATATAAACTGGTGGATCCCACCAAGTGGTATTCCTGCACTTTTAACCTCATCATACTTTCAAATTATAAAACATATTGTTATCAGTCATTTTTGAATTCCCTGGTTGACAGTCATGTCAAGTTTAAGTAATGACAGGAACATTGAAAGCTGACATTTATTTAAATAAGTTTATTTTAAAACATTGCAACTTTGGTCAAAGTTTTCTTTATGAATGCTACTTAATACCTTTCATTCATACCCCCACCCCCCTGTTTCCTTTCATACATTGTTGAACTTATTATATCACATCTGTCAACCCACATCTCTTCTCCCCTTCCTGCATTGCCAGGTAATCAATTTGTCGTCACTCTTGGTAACCCCAGTAAAGTCATCAGTGAAATGAGTTACAGCTGTGAAACCATCAGGAAGAAGAACAGCCAAGAATATGCTGCTGATAGCACATCGAGGTCTCAAAGATGAAATATTAATGCACGATTTGTTTATCTGCAAGCTCACATCTTCCAGCACTGAGCTGTTAATTTTCTATCTGTGCAGACAACAGATCACTCAGTCATGAACTCTTCACAGCCATTACACAGAGACATTTTGATTAAGTATGCCTAATGTAGTGTATAGGAAAGAATGAAAACACTCAGCCTGCCAACTTTTGATTGACCATTAAGCCACTGATGAATGTGCCTGTCAAGGGAGAGACAATTACCTCAACAATGAAGAAAGTCTTCTGGAGGGTTATTTCTATAGCTGTGACACATTTACCAGATTACAGCCATGCAAGTTGAAAGCGTGTAAACTAATAGCTAAGATTTCTTCATAATGTATTCATCCTACTCTCCTTAAAGGAAAGGAAATGAAGAAAAACACTCACATTAAAAAAAACTAAACAAAATTATTGTGCATGTCTGGGCAAGGAAATGACAGGGGCAGGCGTTACGTCACTAGCACATGCGTTGCCATAGTGAGTGATTTATTGATATTTATCGAGAATGAATAGATCAAAGCCTGCCAGATGACAGGTGATCAATCACCCGTCAAATCAAAGATGGCAATCGACTCTAAGACCAGTTAAGTGGGTGGATCCGGCGGATGAAAAATGGACTTTTATTTCAGTGCCCCAGACCAAATATCACAACTCTCAGGAGGGGGAGAAAAAGGGCTTAAGCAGGCAATTTATTTCACAGATTAGATTCTTCTTTGCTTAAACTGGGGGTCTTTGGAGCGCTCGGAGAGCTGAGCTACAATGGGCGCAGGCACAAAGTTAGAGCGGCTCGCGTCGCTTACAGCCTTCCCCTTCCACAGATTGCAAAGTGCATGCATGCTCTTAAACAACAATTTCCAGCCGGTTTTTATTCTCCCCGTTGGTTCGCCGGCCTCGCAAATCCTCAAACCGAGTTTAGTTTGCCGATTTTAGCAGCGTGCAGTTCAAATCCCCTGCACTACAAAACACTGTATCAGATTACAGTCAAATATTGCAACACATCCATCTTTTTGCACGGAGACGAAATTCTGCTTGACTGACAAGGGGTAAACAAAATACAACGGGTTACACCGCGCTGGACCAGCGAAAGAGAGCCCTCTCTGCCTAAACTACCGTCAGATCACTCCTCAGCCCATCTAAACAATGTACAAGCATACAACAGAAACTTCAAACAAAAAAAGTCTCAGAAGACACACACACACACACACACACAGCAATCCCACTCCAG
>JARFYF010000036.1:13989741-14001398 GCA_030265395.1 Rhina ancylostomus | reverse complement strand
AGAGAAGTCTTTTTAAGATTACTTAATACATGCTAGGTCCTACAAAGTCCTATTAGTGATATCAAGGATGTGGTGGAATCAACATTTAATTATTCACAGGAATTTAAGAAGAAAGGACTTGCAATGCGAAAAATTAATGTACTTTTAGAAGAAGTATGAACAATAATGGAACTCTGAGGGAAATGGCTGATAAATTTGGCCTCCAATTTGTCATCTGATGCCCATCATATGCAACCTAGCAGTGTGACTTGTATTGGCTGAACGACTGGGGAGGGTACCTGTGGACATGATAGTCCTGCTTAATGAAAATGTGCATAATTGACAGATTATGATGCAGATAACATTCTGGTGTTAAGCAACACCAATGTTGCTTAACCAGTGCTGACTAATGAAGCTAACACCCCATCTACTAAGCAGCAATTGAGGACTTTGCATTCAACCATAGGAAAGATATCCCGGCCGTGGCCATTTAAAGATATCGTTACATTTATTCTCTTGGTGTAGGTATTCCCATTGTTTTTACTGGGACCTCTGTTTCCATTGTGTTTAAATGTTCAGGGCCTCTAATGCCTCTGTGGTTAAATTCTTGGGGGTCCCTGTTTCCGCTCATTTTAGTCACTTAGGGTTTCAGTCCCTGGTGTGTTTATAGTCACAAGGCTCATCCTGTTGTATCAAAATACTCAGAGCTTTTATCTTTCTGCAATTAAATTCTTGAAGTTATTTCCTGCTATGTTTACACCCTTGGGCTCTGTCCCTACTGTGTTTAAATGCTTGGGACTCCGTTCCTGCTCAACTTAAACTCATGGGGCCCAAGATGCCATTGCATTTAATGTCTCAGGGCCTCTGTTCCTACTGTGTTTATACTCTTAGGGTTCCGCTCCCACTTAACTTAAACTGTCACGGGTGTAGGTTTCCACTGTAGCGACTAGCTACACTGAATAAAGACACGGGACACTTGTTTGGAGTCCAAGAGTCGAATGCACGACTGGGGTGTGCTGCCCCTTTAATAAACACCATTCCCACGCTGACGTCACGCGCAGGTCACGTGACCTTCCCGCGCACGGGCTCCACTAGCCCACAAAGAAGGAGTGCCCCGTGCCATCTTGTGTCGGAGCCTCCGACGACGCTCGCAATCGTGGGAGCCGGTTCGTGAAAGGTAAGTCGCCACAGCCTAACATTTTTTTTCAGGTTTGAGCCTTATAATTCATAATGGTCTTCCTCAATATGGCAGGTGGAACCCATCTGGTGCCTAGAGGACATGTGTGTTTTGGAATACCCACCTCATTCCTAAAATAAGGGCCATCTAAGTCACATTTCTCTGTGGCTTTGAATAGCAATTATACAGTTCCCTCTGTAAAGGTAAAGCCTGTTTAAAACAGTACTTTATTTTGCTACCTTCAGGCATAGGTTTGCACTATAGCAAAAAAGAGCTAAGTCTTTTATTGGAATTTATTCTTCTATTGGACTTTATTTTACTTAAATTAACCTGCTAATTTAGGTTTGTCATGTTTGTAATGTACTATGCTGCTCCCGCAAAAAAAACTAACTTTCATGACATTTATATCCTGGGTAGGTATGCCCACCCATGACAATAAACTTGAACTTTAGAAATAAAGCAGGTTTCAACTGTTGAACCACAAAATCAGTCCATAACTATAAATATAGCCATGTTACTAGACCTCTGAATATACCCACTGTTAACAACAGGGCAGTGGGTAACAGACAGTCAGGTTTTTTTTTAGAAAAGTCCTGGAAACACCATTTCTCAATAGGTAATTGAGTAGATTTGGAAGGCCCAGTCACTGTTGCCAACATTGTGGACAGTATTGGTCCCATACAGAATAGAAGAACACTGCAGATTATCTCAGTATTGGAGATGATGTTTTGGCTTGTATATTGATAAATGTGTCTCAAAAATCTCTCTGTATAACTTACAGGAAGAATTTTATACTTTGAATGATCCACAGTTCTATGGCCGCTGAAAAGCAAAAGAACTGCAGATGCTGGAAACCTGAAATAAAAATGGAAAATGCTGGAGATGCTCATCAGGGTCAAGCAACATCTGTGGAGAGAGAAGGAGTTAACCGTGATATTAATGACCTTCATCAGCATCGGAAATGTAAGAAAACAAGCATGTTTGACGTTAATTAGTAGGGTAGAGCTGGAGAGAAGAAAGGCAGCAACTGTGATAGGGTGGAGACATGGCACAATCACTTACAATGCCATCTAAGAAAGGAAAATGAATGTTTTAAATCATAATTGATCTCTCCGGTGGAAATTAAATGAAAAGCCAATTAATTGATGGAATCATGAGATGTAGAACTTCGCAGTTGCTGAAAACCTGAAATAAAAGAGAATGCTGGAAATACTCAGTAGATCAGGTGGTATCTGTGGAGAGGGAAAAACTGAGTTGATGACCGGTGGATGACCTCATGCCAGAACTGGCCAGTTTTGACAAAGAGGAAAGGTTGGTTATCTGAAATTATTGAATTCAGCACTGTGACCTGGGGCTGCTGGGAAGATGAGGTGCTGTTCCTCAAGTTTCATTGAAACAATGATGGAGCCAAAAGGCAGAGAGGTCAGAGTGGGAGAGGAATGGAGAATTATAATGATGGGCGATTGGTAGCTCAGGGTAACCCTTGATGTTCTTCACAGAGATATTCTTCAAAGCAGTCCCCAACCCGTATTTCGATCTTCTAATGTAGAGGAGATCACCTTGTGAGTCTGAATTGTAAAACACTAAATTGGGAACACACTAACCACAAAGTTCACATACACTAAACTCATTGGGTGCTGCCTGGTTGGGCTCTACAGAGCTACGCAAAGTGCCTGTGTTTCGAATTGATTTGTTTGCATGGTTTAGATGACATTTTACAATGGAGAGGATGGGTCTTCTGTCCTCATCACAGCACAGATCCTGGAACTGCTCCCAAGGAAAAGTGAGTATCTGGAGTAATTTTAATGTGACTCACTGGATGGGAATCCCAAGGGAGTGGAAGTGATGTTGACATTATACCTCCCTCAATATTACTTTCACTTAACCTCAAAGGGCAGTAAAACTGGGTGAATTTAACCTTAACCTTAAAACTCAATGGGAAGTATTTAGGTTAAATTTACTTCCAATAGTTAAAGAGTTCTGGTACTGATGAGTTTCTGAGGACCAATTGTAAAGAATTCGTTATTTTTCACCCTTTTGCTAATTGCTGGGTTTTTTTGAGTTTGAATGATCAACAGCAGATATGATGAGCTGGAAGCCAGTCACTGTACCCAGCACTAACTGAGCAGGATCACCAAGCTGCTTTACATTTGGGAACTGACCAGACAGCTCAGTGATCCAGGGGTGATAGGATGAAGATTCTGTCTGTGAGTCCCCACTCAGTAAGCACCCTTATCTGCATCACTGATGGGAAGTGGGGATTTGGCACTGAGCCGAGGTGTTCTTTTCCCAGAGCAACACCAATAAGATGCCAGTTATCCGGGACAATTCTCAGCCTCTCATGAACTCATAATATTGTTAGTGGTCTCAAAGCAGGTCACATGTTCCCAGTCTCTCTTGGCCATAGTCTGTGCTGTGTATACACTGTTTTTATGTGTCTGTATCTGGTAGGTAGCACAGAGGTACTACGTTCATGGACTGAGGTGCAGGATGTCTGTGCATGTGCGGGAGTATGAAATGGAGGTGATGTGTGCGATGCGATGTGTGTGGTGTGTGTCTCAGTATCTTTCCTTCACTCACCAAGGTATGGGAGTATAGCTTGTAAATTAAATTAACAAACAAAGGTACTTTAGTGAACAAAAGAACTTACATTGTGCAACGTAGGATTTTTGACAATAGCCTTCTCTTCAGATAGAAAATAACAAACTGCTGGAGGAACTCAACAGGTCAGGCAGCATCTGTGGAGGCAGTGGGATGGTCGATGTTTCAGGTCGAGTCCCTGCATCAGAACCCGAAACATTGACCATCCTCCTGCCTCCACAGATGCTGCCTGACCCATTGAGTTCCTCCAGCAGTTTGCTTTTTTGCTCCAGATTCTAGCATCTGCAGTCTCTTGTGCCTTCTCTACAGAGACAGTTAGACTTGCTAGCAATTGAAAAACAAAAAATTGCAGATCCAGAAATGTGAAATAAAACAGAAAATAACAGAAATACTCAATATGTAAGGCAGCATCCATGGTAAGAGTAACAAGAGTTAACCTCGCAGGTCATCAGAACTGACTTTCAGCAAGTTCTATACAGTGTACTGTCCACATTGAGAGCAGGTGAACAAATCGGCACACATTACAGTTCTTAAAGGACACACACAAAATATTACATCTATGTGTGTGTGCGTGTGCGCGTGCTGAGTGTATGTATGGTGTAGTGTGTGTCGAAGGATGAACAACAGTAATGAAGAGAGGACAGGTTCTAATTGTGTGGTTCATGGTCAGACTAAGAACCACACCCATGAAAATCAGTCCAATAAATGGCTGAGAACAGGAATCAGGAAGTGCTAGTCTGATTGATCTGAGCCCTTGAAATGGGTTAATCCCATTTTCCTGAGGAACATTCACCTTGTCAGAAACACTAAACAATACGTCGAAGGTTGCAGGGATAAAATGAAATGAAAATCAATCTGAAATGGACCAGCAGTGTTGACAAGCTCATGTTCATTTATCCTTGAGGATTGTTTTTTATTGTACTTAGGATTGTATATCTTGTGGATGGCAGTTTGGAAGAAAAAAAATGCATCTTGAGTACATGAACAAAGTGGTTGGTATAGTTCCAATGACTTCAGTAGAACCAACAATAAGTCAGGCATTAAAAGACAGATTGTATAAATTCTGCCGGTTGGTCCTACTGACCAAAACCATTGCCTAATTCAGGGTTTCCAACATGTCTCAGGTTATGTTTCAATTCTAATCATTCACTTTGCACAGAAGTCATTCTCCAGGTTACAGATAATGGCTGTTCTCATACTGCCAAAAATGAAAATGGCTGCTTAAAATGCAAATTACAAACGTAACAGATGACAGGATCTTGTACTGGTATTGTGATAATGGCTGTGAAATGCCTTTTTCAGTTAGCTTTCTTGCCCTTTGGTGACTCATAGGAACAGAAGTGGTCCATTCAACCGGTTGAGCCTGTTCCATTATTCAATCAGATCATGGATGATCAGTGAAGCTTCATTCACCTGCTGTAGTTCCCTAACTCAATACACTTGCCTGATAACAATCTGTCAATGTTGTTTTTGAAGCTTTTAACTGATGCTGTACCTTACAGGTTTTATGCACAGAGAGTTCTCTACTCTGCTTTTGCTTCTAGACATCACAGGCCATTGGCTCAATGTCCTGTATCCTCACCCATCAGAAGAAATAGCTTCTCTCTATTTACCCTAACAAATCCTATGATCATCTTAAACACATCCTGAAACAACTCCCAGTTAATGATTCTCCTTCATATGATAATATTGGGCATTTACATAGACAGATAAAGAGGGCTCATCCCACTTTTTACAAAATACACTGACTGCTTTCTATTCATTATAACCCAAGCAGTTTTATCCTGCTCTGCTGGTTCTTCCTACAACCTGACACACTCACAGAACTGAGGAATGCAAAGTGTAAGCAATTGAATGGGCAACACCCAAACATAACTGTGGAGTTGCCAAGGCTTTTGGTACAGCTTTACCCACCCAGTTCTCTGCACTGTCTGCTGCTCGGTGGATGTTAAACTAAGGTTGTAAAATGCAAGTGGTGTGCATGTAAAGAAGGAATTTGTATTTCTGTAGTGCAGACAGATATGGCAGCCAATTTCCCACAGAGATTTCCATGGAGGGAATTGAACAATGACTTTTATGATTTAAGCTTACATTTGCTTTGTTTTACAGCTTCTCATCCCCGTGTTTATCCAGAGGTACTTGATCGAGTTCGGAAGATTAACTTCAAAGGAGAACAGTGTCCTGATCCATCTGCTGCTATTTTACAGACACACAATATAAGATGAGCTGTTGAACAGAGATCAAAAAATCTGTGGATGCTGGAAATATAAAAATAAAAATGGAAAATGCTGAAAACACTCAGCAGGTTGAGCAGCATCTGTGGAGAGAGAACTATTATCTAGTAATTTTTCAGGTTGAAGGCCCTTGTCAGAATGGTTCAATCACGGATTGTTTTTTGTTTCCACAGATGCTTCTTGGCCTGCTAAGTGTTTCCAGCATTTTCAGTTTTTATTTTAGGTTTTTTTATATATTATCTGGTAACTCAAAACAATTTTATATAAAAAGGATAATGATATAAACTAGCTTCAAAACAGGTCAAATGAGGAATACAGTGTGTCAAATATTGCTCATAGATGCCTGTTCATCTTGCAGTAATTAGTTTCCTAGCTATTTTACCAGCACATATTTTCCACCCATTACAAACACATCAGAAGGGGGATCAGATTTTGTGAAAACATTTTTAAAAGAAAAACAAATCTGTGGTGTTAAGCAGGTTTGACCCCACCCAAAAACTGCTGCTGGGGGGATTCCATCTCCTCCCTTGCCTACTCCTGGAATGCTCAGACAGCCTGTGCTGCACCAATTACCATGAAAGAGACTCCAACCTCAGTTCAGTCACATGGCTTTGATAAGTTTAAAGAAGACGCTTTAAAGAAAGACCTCTGCCAATATTATTATGCCGGAATGTTAAAAACTCACTACACAGCTGCTTTCCTACTGGGCTGTCTACAATTATAACCTGTTTTTTTACTGTTTAAAAAAAAACCTTTTTATGGGGTTGGGGGGTGGGGGGGGGGGTAAAGCTTCTAGAAGGAACAAATGATTGGCTGATGGCCTGCCAACTGCATCCATTGCCATTTTACTGACAATATCCTGATAAAAGAAACCTCACGGTTCACAGCTGCTTTTACCTGGATATGATTCCACTCTGCACGGACCACCTTTGAGCTCTTGTTTTGGGAAAGGACACTGCATTAGCTTAGGAAAGAAGCACTTTTTGTTAAGGCAAATTACTTGTGTTGTTTTAGCACTCAACTGCTTTGGCAGGTACATTTATTTCAAGAAGTCTAGTTAGTCCAGCTTTTTCTCTAAATGTGTGACAGTGGATTATCCAAGGCCCACAAGATTAACACTGCTGAACATTCAGAGGTCAGTTTAATTTAAAGACCGCAGTCAAACTGGGGACATTGCTGAAGACCAATCTGTAGGAGTCAGGTAATGGTTCACATCGGTTGGTTTGAAATGGCTGAGGCATTTTAAAGGGCCAGACAGCATGGTTAAATGTGCAGCTTGAAGGCAGAGTTGAGAATGCAGAGATCTGGTTCTGGGCACTCAGGATTTGTGCTATAATGCTGCTGGCATGAATTAGGTAGAAGATGGAGGCCTTGGTTTCAATCAGCCTACACCAAAAGACAAAGGAAGGGAGTGGTCAGGACAGTCAGTATTCATGTTGAAGGACAAACCCATGAACAACAGCTCAGTTGGACAACAAAATTAATGACTTTCCACCATGGTTCTCAAGGCCCTAGTAAAAACTTCTTCAGGCACCCAAATCACACCTTCTGAAATGTAATCGTGACCACTGACAAAAGAGAAAACACATGGCCACATAGAAAACCCACACCACCAGGTTCAAGAACAGCTACTTCCCTTCAACCATTTGGTTCTTGAACCAAATGGCAAAACCCTAATCATCACTGCAGTTCGGCAATACTATGACAGCTCTGATCACATTGCACTAAAATGGTCTTTGTTTTTTTTTGTTCCAATCGTTTTTTCTTGTAAAAATTGTTTAATTTCTGTTTTTCCTGTGAATGCTGTTTATATGATGCAATGTGCCTGCGATGCTGCTGCAAGTAAGTTTTTCATTGTACTTGTGCATATGACAAATTCAACTTCGACTTTGAAAATCCAGCAAGTCTGAGCCATAGATTAAACAATAAGGCTATTAAAGTAGCTTTCAACTAAGGGCACTGTTTCAAGAGAACTGAATAACTTAAACAATAGTTTATCCACAGATTACAGCACTTTATAGGATCAGATTACATAATTCAGTATTTCTGTGAAAACTCAAATATAATGCTTGAAATCCAAAGAGATATGAAAAGAATTACTTTTAACGAAAGCATACTGTGAACTGATCATGATTTAATATCTGTTTTTATCTAGTATATCTCTAACTAAGTTATCAAAATGTTTATAGCATTAGACATCTGTGAATGGGAAAATAATGAGAATGGGAAAAATTCCCACCAAATTTTAATTTCAAAAATTAAAAATTCCCACCTTTCGGACACTTTTGATATATTCCCCAGCACTATGAATGCACTACAGAACTTTGCAACCTCCTATACAAGTCCCTTTCCTCTAATCCATGTGCAACCTCAATGGATCTGAACTGGATCAATTAGAAAATTCAAATCTAATCCAAAATGGCTGTTTTAATGTTAATATATTCATTGAATGTGGGATTCACTGCAAAAGCCAGCACTTATTGTTTATGCCTAATTCCCCATGTGGCTTGCAAGGCTAATTCAGAGTGGAGCCACATATAAGCAACACCAGGTAGGAATAGCTTATTTCCTTCAGAGGGTGGTGGGCATATAGAACGAGCTGCCGGAGGAAGTGATAGAGGCAGGTACAATTACAATGTTCAAAAGACATTTGGACAGATACATGGATGGAATGGTTTGGAAGGATATGGGCCAAATGTAGGCAAATGGGACTAGTTCAGGAAGACACCTGGGTTGGCATAGACGAGTTGGGCTTAAGGGCCTGCTTCCGAGCTATATGACTCTCTGGTGAACTGGAGGGGCTTTTATAAGATATGTGACAGTCCAGTAATTACCAATGCTAGATTTATTTAATGAGCTGAATTTAAATTTCCCAGCTACCTTGGTGAGATTTGAGCTCATGTCTCCAGACCCTTGGATTGCCAGTAAATGATGCTGAAAATCTGAAAAAAACCAAAAAATGCTAGAAGCACTAAGCAGGTCAAGCAGCATCTGTAGAAAGGGAAACAAGTCCAGGATCCTTCGTCAGAACAGAGAAAGAGAGAAAACTACTTAGTTTTCAGTCACAAGAAGCTGGGGGAAGAGATGGCTAGAACAAAGAGAATACCTCTGGTAAGGTGAGACCAAAGGACAGTTAGAATTAGATGATGCTTGTCTTTGTTATGTGTTGTTAATAGCAGGGCTGGATATACCTATGGGGAGAGAAAAACTGAGTCAAAGTCACAGATGGCTAACTGGCAGAAATGGACAGTTCTGATATAGGTAGAAAGAGTGAGCCTTTGGATTACCAGTCTGTTTATCATATCTATGTTGCTATGGTACTTTTCTTGTAGCTGAGGTCAAACAAATTAACACACAAAATGAAATGCATTATGTTAAATGGTGCTTTTGGGGAAAGTTCCTTCTATAACAATTAGGTTAACCATTAATGAGCTGTGGATTTCAAACTAACGAAACAGTTGCAATTCTCCCAGAAAGCAGAGTTTGACTTACGTGTAATGAGCCCAACTTTAATGCTGACATTAAAACTGACAGCTGTTCGACAGACCCTGCAGCTTGTCCCTGCACACATTAGCCATGATTCAAAAGCTGGGTCATCCAGGTTGTCATTGTTCTGCTGAGAGTGATCAAAATGTGTCTATTTTCCCACACAAGGAAGCAGCAGCAATAAACATAGGTTCATTATTCCATGTAAATGACAGGGTACATTATTTTATTGGCCAGCTGTCTGGAATGTCTGTTTCACCTTTCACTATGTTTTCCCAAGGAACTAATGAAGAAGAGTTTATTTTGACCTGGATGCCTCACACAACACTCCTTGGATCTCTGAGAATTCACTGCAAAGGAAGAACTTCAGCCTTTTCTCAAGATAGTAAAAGGCTAGATAAATGGAAGCACTTCCTGACCGTAAATTCAACAATAATCTGAAATGTTCTGGATGCTGGAAGCAGGGAGTAGGAAATGCTGGAAATGGTTAATAGGTCAGATAATATCTGCAGAGAGAGAAACACAGCTAGTATTGAAAGTCAATGGTGTTTTAGACAGAGGAATATTTGAGATTATTTTCTAGTTCTAATGAATTGTATTTGGCATGTTATGAGAAGAAAGTACAGGAGGGAAATTCATTGTTTTTCTCCAGTGCTATAAAGCCATAGAATCATACAGCAGAGAAACAAGCTCTTCAATCCTTCACATCCATGCCTATGCCAGCACCCAGTACGAGCTACATTAACCTCATTTTTCATTTCCCATCCCCATCACCCCACCCTCCCCCCGATTCTCCTCCTACCTACCTACATTAGGGATGTTTACAGTAGCCAATTAACCCACAAGCCAGCAAGTCTATGGCATGCGGAAGGAAACTGGCACACACAGGGAGCCCACGTGGTCACAGGGAGAATGTGCAAACTCCACACAGACAGCACCAGGGTTCAAGATCAAACCCAGGACTCTGGAGCTGTGAGGCAGCAGCACTGACCACCCTGCCAGCATGCAAGAGAACTGGCTCTTGATTGTACCAACCTACCAACAATAGGGAGGTGAGAGTAAAGTGGTGGCCTACACTGTTTGCAAATGGGGTCAACTCCATAAATGCTCTCAAGATCCTTCTCTTGGAGAAAGTCCTTAATGTCTGCCTTCATACATAAACAGTGTATGTTGCTTCCCTAAAAGGTTTGACCTTTACTCTTGGTGCTGTCTGTGTGGAGTTTGCACATTCTCTCTGTCACTGCATGGGTTTCCCCCGGGTGCTCTGGTTTCAATCCACATGCCACGACTTGCTGGTTGTAGGTTAATTTGCCACTGTAAATGCACCTAGTGTAGGTGGGTGCCTAAATCTCTCTGTTTGTTGCAGGTGAATGCAATTCCTGTCAGTGGCCTGACCTGACCAAAGAGTGGTTATGGCTGAAGACTTTTCAATTTGTGTGGAATGTGCAAATAATGGCCAGTGAAGTTCTGTAGTGGCTATCCATGAAAGGTCAGTCAAATAGATGGGCTCCTGTGTGAACCAAGCTCCCAATCTATAAATGTAAAGGATAAGCAATTCTTAGAAAAGGTCTTCATGTAATGATTCATGTACCTCAAACCGAGTAGAGTAACATTTTGGGAATCAGAAGAAAATATTTTGATAATATATTTGCATTAGAGAGATTGCACTACACATTGAGACCCATGAGATGACCACTCAAGAGGTTTTAGCATCGTGAAGTGTGTCAAACCTAATACCGCAAACATATCCTTACCTATTGTATTTGTTGCTATGATTGGTACTTTAGGAATGGCTTCTCTGTCTCTGCCACACCCTTTCCACCAAATAGTATTCAAGGTTTCTCAGTTGCTCATCAAAAATGTAATCTCTCCAGTTTAAGATGAAGCTACTAATTCCAGTTCATGACTGCAGGAGTCTGCTGCTCCATATGGTCACAGTCTCAAAATGTGGAGTCAGCCATTCAGTGCAAAGAAGAGAAGAAATTTCTTTATCCCTGGGGTAGTGAAACCTTGGAATTCTCAATCCACAGGATCTGTGGAGGCTCAGTCATTGAGTATGTTCTTGGATGTTAGGGGAATCAAGGGATATGGGGTTAGTGGTACTGGTATTGGTATTGGTTTATTATTGTCACTTGTACCAAGGTACAGTGAAAAACTTGTCTTGCATACCGATCGTACAG
>JARFYF010000036.1:13811053-13825473 GCA_030265395.1 Rhina ancylostomus | reverse complement strand
CCAGCATGGAATCCATGTGCTGGATAACAAGGCATTAATGGAGCCAAATTGAGGACCAGAACTCAGAACCATGACAGTAAGGAGTTTGTACATTCTCCCCGTGTCTGCATGGGTTTCCTCCGGATGCTCCGGTTTCCTCCTACATTCCAAAGACCTACTGGTTAGGAAGTTGTGGGCATGCTGTGTTGGTGCTGGAAGTGTGGCAACACTTACGAGCTGCCCCCAAAACACTCTACACAAAAGATGTAGTTCACTGTGTGTTTCGATGTACATGTGACCAATAAAGATATCTTATCTTATAAGGAAATCCAGTTTCCTTCCTTGTGAGTTATGAATTATATATTTTAAAGCACAATGGCATTGTGGCTGCTGGGAAGTGTTCACAGTAACAATATTAAACATAATCCTTTTCTTTCCTCTTGTACTCCAAAGCCTTAATTCTAAGATCTTCATCTGCTAAGAACTTATTTATGTATCCACATTTTCCTCTGATTCAGGATGTGGTGATTGCTGTAACAGCTCATGCTTTGAGTGAAGACGAATGTAAAATTGACAGACCTGTTGATCTCATGGCTTTTCTTTAGATGGCAATGCATTGTTCTATGTTTAAAAAAAAGATGGGGTTTGGTTTGTGGTCTACACCTCACGAAAATCAAAGCATGAAAGGTAACAAAATATAATGGTAAAAAATCTGAAATTACACACAAAAAATCCTGAAAATGTTTTGCAGGTCAATCAATGCTTGTAAAAGTAATTGGTAGCTTCAAATTTCTGATGTAGACCCTTTAATAGAAATGACCTCTAATTAGATGGGTTATTGGATGTCTGAACTGCCAGCCTGAATTTCTCACTATCTGGCCTTCTGGCCTACTTTTAGTATGAAGCTGTGGTTACATTTGTGGACTTAACTGTACATCATTTGAAATAACATCTCAGATACCTGAGTCTGTTCCTGACACTGGAATGATTTGCTGATTGGCAGCAGACCAAAGACACAGTTTGGAACACGAGTGCCCCATTATGGATTGGCACAGATTTTGAAAGATTGATGACTGCTAAAATTTCTTGAGTGATGATCTGGGGGCAGGACTGATAAGACAACAGTTTCAAACTAAATTTATCCTGGCAGTTGGTAAAACAGGCAGTTGCAACAAGGACATTTGGAAGAACAGTCAATGATGTTCAGAGTCAATAACATTTTAAATATATAAGCTACTTTGGATACATCAGGACCACATTACCAAAGTCTTTTTCAACAAGACCAACCCTTATTGTTGTTTAGTTCATTATAACTTACTGACAGAATGATAATTACACTATTGATAAAGGGTTAATTGACATTTTACTGCAGATAATTCAGTTGTTAAAATTCATGCAGGTGCAGATGCTGTTAGTGACTGCTCAGATTATTTCAGGGCCCTTTGCAGCAACCAGTTATTTGATGCTGCCACTGCTGTTATTATACTAACATAGTCTCTAACAAGTTAAACAAAAGCAGATTTTGCTTCATAAAATATTGGCTTATCATATAGAGTAACTAGAACTTTGAAAGTACTAATGATAAATATTTGATATCATTGGGAAAGACATCCAAGCAAAGTGAATAGCAGAATTTGTAGTTCATATTGTCAATTGTATTTTAATTATAATGCTTACATATTAACCTAGCACAGTGTATCTTACCACAAAATATCATTGTAACATTGTGACAAGGATAACAAATTTTTGCCTATGTCTTGATATGACAATCTTATTCTTACTGACAATAAAAGGAGTTTATTCTGATATCTGCAAGTTAGATTTGTAGGGTATAGAAATTCATATTTAATTCTGTCAAATTGGAGTCCATTAATGTGCACCTATGTTTAACTTTCTAACAGAGGAGACATCAAATATCAATTGAAAATACAAAAAGATGTGAAAAGTGCTACAGTAATGCAATTTCTTTCTTTTGTTTAGTGTCAGTCCACTGATTTTTGGATTAATTACAACGATAGTTTATTCTAAGGGTCAGTTTGCCGTTTTAAAAGCATATCTTAATAGTTATAAAAATGGCACATACTAAGGTCTTCTGTATGGACAGAGCTTCCAAAGAACATGCAAAGTCAGCACCAACAGGTCAAAGATCCAAATCCAGTTTGGGGGCATAGGTATGATACACAGCTGCATCTGAGATCTAAGTGGAGAGAGCAGGTTTAACAGTTACTGTGATCCTTTTAATGGTCTACTTTTTGTTAAGATATTCCAGTCATAAAGTTATTTGGCCTACTTATATCTAAGTCATATTAAGATCGTATTAAGACAGAAGATAGCTTGGACTATGTATGGCCCAGTTCTACCACATAGAAATGGAACCTATAAACTTATGTTCAATGGCTAAGAAAACCATGCAACATCTATAAGATCTTATCTTATAAAAATAATTCCATACATTTCTGAATGAGTTAATACCAGTTGTTAATAAGCCATGAGGTGCAAAAACTTTGTGTAACCAGGTGCTATTTTCATGACAACAAGTTCACCCAAATGACATCAACAGAGATGCAATGCCCAGAAATTGTTTCTGGTAAGATTTTGCACCATACTGTCTTAATAGTGTCTAGTACTGCTCACTCCCTGAAGAATCAACTTTTAATAATGCTGAAAGCAGCATCAGGTATTTCTCCTGAAGTCACAGGAAAACTGTGGCATAACTCCCTGCAAGACAAGCCTGAAGCAGGCTGACCCAGCCACCACACCTCCAAATGTTTTCAGTAGGTTCTACTTCAAAAACGCAGAAGTGCAAGAAGAAATCCTGTAGAAACTGAAGTGGCTTCATGTTCATCTGCTGAAAAAATGAATAAGAAATGAAAAAAGGCATCTGATAAAAGAGGTGGTACCAGCATCCTTCTCCACACAGGCCTCGCAGGTAGACATCCTCTAATTAATGCTTCTTGGAGGATTAATATCTGTGTAGGAAACCTTTCCAAAAGATTGCCCTTTCACATGTCTGAGGTCACTAAATATCTCAAATATCAGGTCACACTAGCACCTGCACTGATCGTAGAGATATCCTCATTCTGAGTCACCTTGCATAAGGATACTTGCAATTGTCACTGATGATAAATGCTATATATGACATTTTGCTGCTCACTGCTGCATTGCAGAACTCAAGAATAGCTCAGTCAAAGAAAAGAACCTGAAAATTGAGTTTTGCACATACCCCTGGAAGGGACATTGGGCTGCATTATGTGCTCCCAAACATGCACGCATTCACAAAGGACAATTATGCTCATCTCTTCTCCTTGCAGTCAACTTCTCACATGATTGCCCTTTGCACAAGGAGGCTGCTTCCTACAGACACTGGTTTTCAGAAGCCACTGCAGGTTCCTCTGCTTGACTGGAAAGGCTTCTGCCACCAACCTCTGCCCGACTCCCGCTCTGTCACTCTAGGACCCCTCCCCCCATGACTCCCCGTCCCCTTCCTCTGTCGCTGATACATGTAATCATTCATTGTAGTCAGTCCCTGGTGCACTGGATGCCTTGTAATATAACCCTTTAAGGGACACTTCCTGAGATGAGAGTTGTGAGGATAGATGCTACAAACATGGGAAATTCAACCTCTTGCTCTGCTGCTCTTGAAACACAATAGAAATACACAAAAGAATCTACTTGTCCTGACATTAATGATCTTCCTGATTTTTAGAGGTGTGTAAAGTAGCAATCAGGAGATTTCCGTTAATCCCAGAAAATGGTGCAGATGAATTTCTTGGGCAATGAGTGTTGAGCTGACTCAGAGAAACATTTTGTTTTGATATATTTTGAAAAGAAGAAAATGAGTAAATTAATGTAACTACATGTTTGGCCTCAGACACATTACGGGATGATTTACTCATTGAATATAAAATTGGCATTGCAAGGACAGGAATTGCTAGAAAACTGGGAATAAAAAATAGACCTATTCAGCCATTTACCATGACCCAGCAGTCACATGATACAACCAAAGTGACTAATGGTAGTAATCAGTGTGTCAATTCTCCTGCATAAGTCCAGGGAAGCTTCAGTCATGGAAAGTCTTTGGAACTGGGGATCTAATGTCATTTGTTTATCTCATGGACTCTATAATTACCCTTCAAGAATTTTTTTGTCCTGACATAGAACATTTGCAAATTTCTTCGAAGAATTTCATCTGTCACCTGACTGCCCAGTTCCCAGACATAATAAAAAGCTTACTATGCCTCACCCTGATCACCTTTGGAATTGTTCATTTTCTTTACAATGTATTATTAGAAAACATTTTATACTTGAGTTTCATTCCCAGAACATCTCTAAAAATGTTAAACAAAAGAGGTCACAAATCATTTGAAACCATAGAAAATATAACTGGGTGGATCCTATGAAGATTATCCATGCAGTGGTGTTATAGAGACAATCAGGAAACCATGGCAACAGTCAACACCCCTACCTTTATCTGATCTTAAAGCAATACTTAAGATTGTCAGTTCTGTTGAATTCAGTCCCATCACACTAAAATAACATAGAAATTATAGCACAGAACAGGTCATTTGTCTGTGATAGTATTTATGCTCCACAGGAACCTCCTCTCATCCTTCAGCATTTAACTTTATAAGCATATCCTTTTATTTCCTTCCTTCGTGTAGTTATCTTGCTTCCCTTCAGATACATCAAATCTAGTGAATCACACCTCTTCATGGTGAGGGACAAGCCAAGCCATAATGTTGGCAAACATTTCTGTAACAAATAGTACTGCTAGATGCTCAAAAGAATTGTAGTTTGGAACTTAATCATGTATTTATCAAAAACATTTCATGATAACCCAAAACAAAATTTCAAAAATCAGAAGAAAAATCAATATCCCTAACACATGCTATAAATATTGGGGTTGAACGGAATATTGGCAGATACAATGCCTAAACTGCAAATTGAAATGCAAATATAATTTTAAATGGAGATACTTACTTTCTTAAAGTACCCATCATGAAGCAAAAGTTTAAGATTAACTTTGTAGTAAACCAAAAGAATTATTGAATAGTTGGGGTCATATAGTGCACATTATTTAACCTAAATCTCTGTGCATAGATTCTAAGCATAGAAGCCAAACATTTGTCAACAGGGATAAAAGGCTGTTTAAAAAATATTTTTAAGACAATTTTTAATTGTCTCTGTTGAGATCAATTAGGGTCTATTTTTAGTTGTTGCAAATTGAGGGCTAAACATTTAATGGATAGCTACAGAATTTATTTTACAACTGAGTGAAAATTTTGGCATCTAATCTCACTGATGGATTAAATCCTCTATTCCACAGGCATCAAGTTTCCTTTGAGTCATTTGTGTTACTATGAAATGCAGCAGTTTAAATGGTGCCACAGCTCAGCTTCAGACAGTTTAGAAAGTTAGTTTTGCTATGCGGCAGTTCAAAAAAGATAGTGTGTTCCTGACATAAATTGCACATCTGCATTAGGAAATAAGTTACATAATTTTTTTTATGATGTAACAGTGCATTGTCTAAAGCAGTTCCAAATTTTTCATCACAGCAAAAAGAATCTGTATTTATACCACACTTTTAATAAAAAATATCCAAGTCATTTTGTTGGAGTGTAAACCAAAATCCCCATGAAGTCAAAGAACAGGAAGTTAAGGAGGTGACCAAATGCATGGTTAAAATAGTAGGATTTAAACCAGGTTTTAAATGACAAATGGGACATTTGAGGAGTTCTGATGACAGAGGTCATTTATGGTGCAAAAAAAGTCAAGGACAACAAATATGCTGGAAAACAGCAGCACCCTTTGGTCAGAGATAATTGCAATGATAGCCAATGAAAAATGCTTCTCTTTAATTCCATATCATCTTTCTTCACATCACATTTAAGGTACTGAAATTGTATTAATTTATAATACATGTTTTTGTATTATGAAACTTGATTTAACCAATAACTTCAAAATCCTGAATCACTTCGAAAGAGCCAAAATCAATTTACCACACCTTTTTAAATAAATTGTGATGTAAAAAAATAATTGGGTACCTCTTACTGAATCCACCAATTTTCTTTTCTATTGATTTCAGCAGAGAGAACAAACTGAGTTCTTTAACAGGCAAATAGAATCATGGAAATTTACGATACTGTGCTGTGTCTATGAAGTGTTGAAATTGGTGAGTAAGAGCTAGGGGCTGATGAGGAATTTCATTTTACCTGTTTATTTTGTTTAATTTTACTGTTATATTTTCTTGCAATTTTCATTTGCAGTGGTAGATAATTGATAAAAGATGGTAAACAGTAGCGAGCATGAGGGGTTGAATGGTCTAGCTCTGCTTGTATTTCTTAATGTAAAAGGAAACATGTTAGCCCATTTTGTCCTTCCTGGCAGGCCACAGCACAGAGATTAGAGGTCAGATTCAAGCTAGTCATCATAACTATGCTGCCCCAAACACCTACAACACAGGCCTTTAACCTCAACTCTTCATCTAATCCCTTCAGGGAGACCTGCTATGTGGTTCATTTCCCAACAGTGAAGTTAAAGGTTACACTGATTGCGTTCCTTCAACAACAAGTAAAATAAAAGAAAGCTTAATTGTATTTTTATTTTGGTCCAGAATTTTATCAGCATTAATTAAAACTCTCAACTAAAGTCAGAATGTTGGTTAAATCTGATATTCTAATGTTTAAAATGTTGCTGCTTTCAGATGTTGTCTCATCTATGCTCCAGTTGATTTTCCCTAATATGATTTTTCCATCTACAACTCTAACTGGTGAAGGTGTGAAATTCAAATTACAAAGGGGGACTTAATTACAAGCCCCTTGCCACTCATGTCTCTTTGAGATGTCTACATGATCTCTGAATCCGCCTGTTTCCAATTAATCTTGTTTTTCGGCAAATTGTTCAGTTGGGACACCTCAGCTGTTCCAATAAGGTTCACACACTGGTAATCAAGAACCACAAATAAAAGAAAAATGGCAAAAATATTAGATACAGTGTTCTAAATGTGCATTTTTCAATTCAAGTACTTTTGATTATTGAATTTGAAATAACTTAGAACATAGAACAATCCAGCATAGAAATAGGACCTTCACACATGATGTCTGTGCCAACCATGATGACAAATTAAACTAAACCCATCTGCCTGCACATGATCCACATCCCTCCATTCCCCACATGTTCATGAGCCTGTGTAAAAATTTCTTAAATAGCACTATCATGGCTGCTTCCACCGTCGCCCCTGGCAGCATGTTCCAGGTACCTACCGCTCACTGTGTTTAAAAAAAACCTTGCCCCGCACATCTTCTTTAAGCTTCCCTCCTCTCACCTTAAAGCTGTGCTCTTTAGTATTTGATGTTTCTCCCCTTGGAAATTGACTCTTTACACTATCTATGCCTCCCATAATTTTAGAAGCTTCTATTGAGTTATTTAATGTGCAGTCTCCAAGTTCGACATTCAGCTGTAAAATCTACTTATTAATATAGACACTTGAAGGGCTTTATGTTCTTTTGTTTGCAAAACAAAAATAACAGAGAGGTGTTTTATTCATTTTTGTCCTGCTGATAAAATCGTAGTGAATACCCAGGGTTGAAGTGTGTGCTTGCTGAGTGTTGCTTGTGGAAATGAAGGAAACCCACAATCCCAATCCAATAATGATGTTTTACTGCTTCTTGAGCAACTAACGAGCCACTTCACTGGTGCAAATGTTGGAAAGTTGTTAATCCAGCTGTGGAGTGTGCATCATTTATAGTATTACAGTGAAAATTGGATAAACATCAAATGAAAACTGAAAATGCTGAAACACCCAAGCAGGTTAGACAGAATCTGTGGAGAAGGAAACAGAGTTAATGTTTCAGGTCAACGATCCTTCACCAGAACGGGAAGAAGTTAAACACGAAAGAGGTTTTAAGCAGAGAAAACCAGTGGGCGAGGAAGGAACACATTTTGTGATTGCACGAAGAGTTTGAGTGAATCAATTACAAAATAAAGGATAATAGTGCAATACAAAAGGAGATAGGAGGGAAATATAAAGATGAATAGTAACAGTAGAATCATTACCACCATCTGCTGTCCAAGAGAATAGGAGCAGTGGTTATCATCTAAAGTATTGAGCATGTTACTGAGTCTGGCAGATTGTAAAGTACAGGGTAGAAAAATGAGGCACTGTTCCTCAAGCTTATGCTGAGCTTGATTGGAACAGTATAGGAGGCTGACAACACGAGAGCTTGAATCAGAGTATGATAGTGAATGAAAGAGGCAAGTGACCAGAAAATCAGGGTCAAATTTGTGGACCTGAATGGAGGTATAGCATGCAGCAAAACTGTCAGCTGTATTACAAGACATATATTGTCAGTCTGGTGTGAGGAACAGATTCAAGTGTGCAGTTTCCAGGAACTCCCTCACTGCACAAAGTAATTTAAAAGAAAAATGACTAATTATCATAAAATGTGTAACTGATAAGAAAGCTGCCACATAAATGATTGTCAATGAAAGTAGCATGTTGCAAGCATTGGAAATTATTTGACAGAATTATCCACCTTCCAATACTAGTGCTTTCATGAATAAATTTGTCACACAGGTCCTTTTTGGGAGGAGAAGTGTACTTGCTTCATTTGTTCTGAGTAAGTTTAAGGCAGGTGGGACGATGACAAAATCTATGCTGTAACTTTCTCGGATAGGATAGCACACGCAGAGATAGTGAAGGGTGCCAAACGATGTGTATTTGGTTGACCAGGTCAGAGAACCTGCTGGGGAAAACATTTAGAGCTCACCCCTCACCCCACGAATCAACATTATGAAAAATACCAGGTCCTACAAATTGTGATCAGCCACTCATGAAATGATGATGGTGCCATGGATTCATGGAGCAGTACAACACAGATAACAGGCCCTTCAGCCCAGCGAGTCCATGCTGACCCTTTTGTCCACCCAGCTAGTCCCAATTTCCTGCATTTGGCCCATATCCCTCCAGGCCCTTGGCGCATTGTAACTATCCAAGTGCTTCTTAATGGTACTATTTTACCTGCCCCAACCACTTCCACTCAACCAATTCAAAAAGACAGACAGCATCTGAAATTTGGAGCTGAAATATGATTTTTCAAGCATCTCTGCACATTTGCAGCATAAATATTCATGCAAGTTTGTGTTTGTTGGTATTAGAAATGCTTAACCAACTTTGTGTATGATGTGGGAATTGTATTAACCATTAGCGCCACCACAACAGGAAGACACTAGAAATAAATAATGCGGAATGTTTTATACAGTGTCCAATTTATACATCCTGAAATTGTGTTTTCAATCAGATTTGCTTTATATTTTTTGTCATCATTTATGATTATTTTACTTAGATTTTCTCCCTCTCTTGATATATCTCTTCTTGGGAGAATTAATAAGCAGGACAAGCAAATGGTAGATAAATTCAACAGTTTTTCACTCTAGAGGATACAAGTAACATTCCAGAAATAGATGTAAATCAGCAATTGGAAAGGAGAGAAACTCATGAAAATTACAATTACCAGGTCAGTGCGACTGCACAAATTATTGAAGTTGGGGCTGACAAGTCATATCTTGATGGACTTGGTTTTATTCTTCCAAAAGTCCCTGGATTCAGTTGAGGTTTATTAGATTGGAAAATAGGAAATGTAACTCCTTTATTTAAAAAAGAAGGGAGACAGAAAGTAGGAAACTATTGGCTATTTAGTTTAGCAAATGTTATTAGAAAAATGTTGGAAGCTATTACTGAAGATGATATAGCAGGGCACAAAGAAAACTTTAAGATAATCAAATGGCTCTGTTTAAAGAAATCATGTAGTGCAGGAGATAGTCCGTTGGTGTGGATAGTAGATCGGCTAGTTAACAGTAAAAAGAGTGGCATTAAAGGATCATTTTCTGGTTGGCATGATGTAATGAGGAGCATGCCATGGGGATTGATGCTTAGGACTCAGTTGCTTTACAATCTATATTAAAGACAAGATGAAGGCACCAGAAAGCATGGTTACTAAATTTATTATTACACAAAGAAACATAGGAAAGTAAATTGTGGAAATTACATAAAGAGATCACAAAAGAATATTGGTCAGTTAAGTGAGTGATCAATGGAATAGTATTTTTTGGGAAAAATGCAACATTTTCCATTTTGGAAGGAAAACTGGAAGGAAACATATTATCTAAATGATGAGGTTGCTGAGCTCAGCGACTGGCTGTCCCAATACAGACAAACCTGCATTATGGCCATTTGGGTTCACAAGTCACTACCCAAAATAATTTGAGATACAGAATCTAACTCACTCTCATGAAATTTCAGTGAAAAATGTCAATGAATCAATACAATTTTTATTTATTTTTAACTTACGATAGCTTCGCATTATCGAAAATCGCGATGTGGCCCATTTTCTAGGAGAGCAACCCTTCAGTAACACAGGGGTCCCCTGCACGATATTCATGAAAGACCATTATGCAGGTACTGAGGGTAAATGGAAAGGCTAACAATATGTTATCCTTTATTGCAAGGGGAATTGAATACAAAAGTAGGGAGTTTATATAGAGCATTGGTGAGACCACATCTGGAGCATTGTGCCGAGTATTGTCTCCTTACTTAAAGAAGGATGTAAAAGTATTGGAAGTAATTCAGGAAAGGTTTACTAGATTAATCCCTGGAAGTATGAGGCCAGGTTGGACAAGCTGGGCACATATCTACCGGAGTTAGAAGTGACAGATGGGACTTGATTGATCATGAGATGGGAAAATCTAGAACTAGGTGGTCACTGTTTACAAATTGTCACCCATTTAAGTCAGAGATGAGGCACTTTTCTTTCTATCGGGAATGGCAAAGTGACACAGCAGTCAGTGCTGCTGCCTCATAGCTCCAATGATCTGGGTTCAATCCTGATCTTGGGCACTGTCTCTGCATAGGTAGCATGTTTTCATGTGATTGAGAAGGTTTCCTCCTGTATTGTAAAGATGCACTGGTAGCTAAACTGGCTTCTGTAAAGTACCCCTTCAGATGTGTCAAAAGCATCAAATGGGCATTCATGAGTACATGAGAGAGAATAAATTGCAGGGAACTAAGAGACAGGGAACTAGGACTGATGAGATTACTCTGTTGGGAGCTGAGATAGTGCCAATGGGCTAAATGCCCTGCTCTATGTCCTAGCAAGAGAATAAGCTGGTCATGAATCTATGGAACTTGCTTCTTCAGTGGGTGACGGAAGCAGAATCTTTGAATATTTTAGTGCGTAAGTAAGTGTTAAGCAAGGGGGTGAAAGGATACTACAGGTAGATGAAATGCAGACTTGAGACTACAATCTTAATCTTATGAAATAATGAGCAGATTCAAGGCCAAGCAGCCTACTCCTGCTTGGATGTTCTAGTTAATGGACTCAAGTAATAACAATTTTTAATTGTTGTAAAAGTTAACAATGCAAGTTCACTTCAGCTGATATTTTGTTTCTTGTAGGATCACTATGAATTACGATCCATCACTGCTAAAAACCAATCATACATAAGTAATCAAGAGAGCTACGAATTAGAGACTTAATGGATCCAAAGATAATGTCACCTAAGTACAATTTCTCAATGAATATACAGAAGTATAATATTTAACTATTCTATCATTTAAAGAGTGATTAGACAGATGTGTAATGATAATCAGGAATCATGACTGGTATGTGCCTTTCCAGGTGTCAGGATAAGAAATGCACTGAAGTGAACAACTTCAGAAAAGGAGGGAAATTAATCCAATACTCTGATTCAGACAAGAAGCCAATTGTGTATCACCCATCTGACCATATACAGGGTGGTGTGAGGAGAGAGTATTCAGTATCTCTGGCCACCTACTGGTTAGCAATTTCTCTGTATAACCTTTTGCTCCTTTATCTGCTGAAGGGACTATCTGACACAATGATTCCAGGATCAAATCCACAATCCAATTTTGGAAGTGAGAAGCAATGTTGACACTTGAGTGCAGCCCTCAATTTTGTACACAGTAAAACCAATTTAAGTGTATGGACAAAAACTATGGCTTGTGGGCCTGAATTGCTCTCCATCCATATACTGCTCCATCCCATCAAAACAGGGTTATGGAATTGGTTCTGACACCCTACAAGTGCCAGCATTTCTTCAGATGTAATAAGGACTATATAAAACATTGAACAGTTCTATTTTGTTCATTTCTGTCCGACTTATGTGGTGTAATCAGTTAAAACTTTGTAATTATCACTTGCAGATAGAATATGCTATGCAAAAGATAGATGCTGTTCTTCATGTGACATTGAATACAATAGGTGAAAGGCATGCATCCGTTTTACTGTCAAATAGCCTTCATTACTTCAAAGATATTAGTTAATGATTCACTGTTAATGCTTCTACAAAATGCTTTTCTAAAGATTTGCAATCTTCCCAAAGCAACACCTTTGCCTTTAAGAAGAATAACATGGTTAACAAAACACTTTTAGATTAACCTTTATAGAGTTTATCGGTTGCATAGAGGCTCAAAGTATACAGCTACTAGGTAGTTATCGATCATTTTTTGCCTGACTTCCCATAGTGCTTGCAAAAATCTGAAAGGAACTGGAATATTTCAAGGAAGATCTACCATTGGAAGTGCGTGGGTGCTTTCTGAAGCTCCTGGACTGTGAATAGAACAAAGCAGCCTAAGAGCAACAAATATTCCTATAAAAATTTAAAATAGGACCCGAGAACCATGTAGAATACTTTGCATTGATTAATGAGACTTTTATAAATCCATTTCCATCACCTTTAGAAATGTTCAGCAAGAGACTTGTCAGATGTAAGTGCAGACTGTGATCTCCAGACCTGAAAAATCAATCACAGCAATTATTTTACTAAATTATTTTAAATTACTAGAAGAGGTTCCAGTCCTGGCAGCAAATTTTTGCTGTCATTTAAACACGACATGTCTTTCTCCTTGTTTCACCTCTATTCTTGATTTAAAGGGAAATTAGAGTTGTAGAAATAAAGTAAATGTTATACTCATTAAAGAAAATTAGCATAGAGCTAATAGAAAGGTCTTCATCTACACCATTCAGCACTCCCCTTGATCCTAAAATACCTTTTCTCAGATGCTTCTCTATATTCTCAACATCCTCTGTTTTTATGTCAGATGTCCTGGTTCTGCAGGTTTTACTAAATGAGATAAAACTTTATTTCCCTATTTTTACCAATGCATTCACCATCAGTATTCCCGTAGCAAAACTTCAGATGCTGGTGGAACTCTATCACAGATAGTGTAATTATTTGAAACTTTATCCTTTAGAAGCAGAAACTAATCACTTTCTGAATTAGAGTTGCTGGACCATGAATTAGAATATTGGAAATCTGTCATTTACCTGCTGGTATCTTAGTACAATCTCTCCTAGATGTGGTGCCCCTCCAGCCTACAGGAGATATCACTGACAGATGTAATTGCCTCAATGTACCCCGATTCTCATACATGTTGGGGGGCAAGATCTCTTCTATTAATTATTTCTGCAGTATGTGGTTTTCTATTTTTCTTTCGCTTTTTTATTAGATTATCAATGTTCAATTTTAAATTATCGGTCTCAATGGTGAGTGCAATTCCTCTGTTTTCTTGCTGAAAAGTTATCTGCCTGATTATTTTTAATGCATTTTTTCTAAATTTGTGATTTGCTTTACTTGTATCTTTTGTTATTGAAGAAATGTGAAATGCCACTCTTCGTGAAATTCTAGTACAAAGACTGCAAGTAAATTTGAATTTTATTTGCTCTTAATAGACATTTGTGAAGCTTTAAAAACTCTGTGCTCGGCCACTATAAGAGAAAACCAAAAAGACAGGGGAGTTTAAATGCAAGAGGTAATCTCTCCTATATTTAACGATACATTTTAATTCTATACTTTGGAGTACATAAAGCTCATAGGAAATTTATTTGCTGATTTACAGATGAATTTAAGGATCTTGTTATTAGTGTTTTTTTTAATTATTGAGTCCTCACCAGATCCATTTGAATGATGCAATTAAATTGCTAGGAACATTTTCAACATGCAAGTCCATTCTTACTGTGTGCTTCCCTATCAACTGACCAACCAGTGGCTAGAGGGTTTTTGTTATCTTTTTCATTCAGGTGACACAGGTGTCACTGGCTAAGCTGGTATTTACTGCAAATGCTGAATTGACCAGGAACTAAATGTCAGGCTATTTCGGAAGGGAACTATGATTCAACCATGTTGGTAGGTCTGGAGTCGCTTATACGTTGGTCTGGAAAAGACTGGTATTTTTCTTTCTCTGCATCTCCCCATTGCCAGTCACTTGAACTCCCCCTCCCACACTATCACTGATATGTCAGTCCTCGGCCTCCTTCACTGCCAAGGAAATTCCAAGCACAAATTGAAAGGAACAGCACCTCATTTTCTGTCTTGGAACTTTGCAGCCTAACGGCATGAACATTGAATTCTCCCACTTTAAGTAA
>JARFYF010000036.1:13149755-13164121 GCA_030265395.1 Rhina ancylostomus | reverse complement strand
TGTGACTAATAAAGAAATCTGATCTTATCTTGCTCACTTCGTTTTTACTCAGCAGTTCCTCATGCTGGTAGGACACGAGATCAAAGACTTGAAATAAACTAGAAAATGTTGGAAATTCTCAGCAGGTCAGGTAGCATCCATACAGAGAGAAACAAGACTTAACTATTCAATCAGTGTCATTAACATGAAATGTTGACAATTTTTTCTCTCTGCAAAAACTAACATGTATTAACTTTGTGAGTTTTATGCAAGCTAGGAATTTCCTTGCACCCTGGTATATATGACAACAAACTAATCTGGATCTGACCTGTTGAGTATTTCCCACATCTTTTGTTTTTATTTCAAATATCCTGTACCCTCAGTGTTTTGCTTTTGAACTCGCAGAGCAGTTTGAACAAAGTAGCTTTAATATCATAGATTGCCTTGTACAAAGGCTCAGGAGGGTCCAAAGAGTGTTTCTAAAGGCAAGAACAGCTGTTAATGCTTCTCCTCCAATGGTTGTGCACTAACGAAAGCTATTTTCTTTTGGTCTGAAACCTTCCAGAAGTAGAGCTACCCATTAATTTTTAGGCACAACTTTATTTGGTACTTAACTCTTATTTCAATTTTATTATGGATAAACAAGGAAAGCACAGGGCATTATTTGGGAACAGGCAATCTCAAAATATATGAATTAAAATTTTGGAGGTCTTCACTGGGTATTGTTATGATTTACATATTTAATAAAGGTTTATTTTTAAAAAATTGACTGATTCTCTGCATAAAAATAATGCACATGTCATGGTACATTTTTTATAAATGCCTCTCAGAATATTTGGTGCAAAATTCATAAGAATGATACGAGAGTCAAGGTAGCAGGTGTTATTGGGATTATAGTAGGTTTGAAAGTGGTGTATTGTACTACTTAGTTCTAGTCTTACTTTTATCCAGCTACTTGGATGCTTCAGACTTTGAAAAAAGCTATTGGTCTCAAAGGAACAAACACCAACTGACATCCTAATGAAGGTCAGTCAATTGCAGAAGGAGAACATTTTCTCAGCAAAGTCTATCACCTCCCAATTCAGTCCATGAAACAATAAAAAGATCTGTGGGTTGAAGGGTGGAGTTGGGGTGAACAACAGAAAAAGGAATGATCTATCCATAACTCCACTGCAGTGGACCAGAACTCAAAGGCTCAGTTTAAAGCAGAATGCACCTGTATTTCAGGCCAAATCTCCACCACAGACAGAAACCTGATTTCCTCCTTGGTTGGCCCTAGTAACTGGTGTACATAATACCATACTCAAATAAAGATGAGTTGCTTCCTCATTACTAAATTTATCCATGACGTTACCTATGGGAGATACTTGGGTACCCAGATCTCCACGAGTGAACATAATCAGCAGGTGAGCTGATGTCTAACTATTCTTGAAAATGTAAAATGACACTTTTGCATTGGATGTTAAGAATACTGAACACATTTTTACGAGCAAAGATTAAGACAGCAGGTAGATTGAAAATAAGATACCCATCTAAATATTGCATCCTTTTTAAGTGCTACGTTAAATCCATTTAGGTGCAGATTTAAAAATGTCTAAATTTGGAACTTTAACAGCTGTTTAAGGAAAGAACAACTCTGCTGCTTTTGGAGAGGGAAGCAGGCTCTGTAGGAGGTTTAGTTTCCACTGTTACTATGGATACTCTGAGAGCAAATATATAGAATAAGTTTCCAGCACTGACACAATAGGAAACACTGCTCATCCCAATGGCAGAATCATGTCATTTTGGATAATCTTGTATTGTCAGCTCTCAGCATCTGAACATGTACCATGGAGTAAAGTCAACAGAAAAAGACCAGGTCATCTTCAATTGATTATGCATCTTAGAGCCAAAAACTTTCTACCCAACAGAGTCCAAATCATTGCTCTTGGATCAGACACATTCTATTTATAGCTTGCTTTGAGTGAACTCTCTCTTCCATGTTGCTGAGTGCAGTCATCCTCTGCTGCCCTTGCCACACGTAGCTCTGGTTTAGTGCAGGGGGCAAAAATTGTAGGTATTCTAGGGAAGGCAAAATAGTTGATTGAAGTAGTTAGAGAAAAAAAAAGATTCTTCCTTGATTTTGCAATGAAGATTCTTAATCATTTGCAAAAATAATTTCTGGTTTGTAGCAAATTAATTATATGAATGGCATCCTGTAAATCTGTAGTTTTTACTTAATAATCATAATATGGGATAAACATAAGTGCAGGTCAATCTGAAGCATACTGCAAGTAAAATATTCTTGCCTGAAAATAGGGTTTTATCCTCTCTTGTGAAATTGGGTAAATGTAAAGATAGCATTACAGCTTTCTGCACACAGAACTGTGTGCTAAAATGGGACCTGCGCAGTACCTGTTGCAAGCCACATGCAGAGCTCACAGCTGCTCTATTGTTGCTATTCTGGTTGTTGGGAAGCATGTTAAAGTAAAAGAACTTTCTCCATAGAAGCCATTTTATAGCAGCAGAAAAGGCCATCGTGGAGGTGAGGAAAAATGGGTGGGGTGGGGTAGAAGTGGGATGATATGGTGCTCTCTCTTTTGTCTGCATACTTACCACACTGATTGTCAGATTCACTGACTCTGGAGCCAGGAATGTTGTTGCCAAGTCAATGCCAGATGTACTCTGATCAAGTAGCCAGTGATCACAGCATGCAGCTTAGAAGAGACCCCAACAAAGAGTCTGTGTTCATCAGATTATCTCCAATAATGTTGAACATTGTAAAGAGATGCTGGGAGGGTTTGTGTACAGGACAATGCCATGACAATGCAAGCTTCAAAATTGCCATCTTATTTCTGATCCATGCACAATGTGCTCCTAGTTTTTGTGTGAGTGGTCTGCAGAGGGTGTAGGTTGCACAAAGGAACTCCAATTTCTTCCTGATGTGGAGGAAATGTGCGCAGAGTGACCCATGTCATCTTCAGGCGCATAATTAATACCAGTTAATTAAATCAGGAACATTAAGGTTAATCACCCAGGGTAGTGCCCCGGCCTTTTTCCCCAAAAGACAGCATTTCTTTGGGAGGTGATTGCCAATGTAATCTTTTCATAGTGTAACATCTTTCAGCATGTTTTATGCATAAACAAGTGTGTAAGTGGGTGCAACTTCAAGTAATAACACTTTGCAATTTTGTATCACACGTTCAGTTACTTCTTAAGGTTGAGTAAATAGATGGGGAAATAGTTAAATACAATGTTTTTTCTATTTTTATATATAATTTGGTTGGTAACTAAGAGACATCAAAACTGCAAAACAGTATTAGCGTTTAGCTAATGCTCATGAATAGCTGATAGCCTCTATGATATCACCTCTCCTCCAGTAATCATTCTATAAAGGGCTGAATGTCCACAACAGAAAGACCATATAACTCTACTGTATTATTTTTTTAAGTCTCATTTTAAATATGGAAATATAGCTTAACCTAAAACAAAATTGGTCTATTTTGTCAGATGCAAAACTCAGCATAACCTGTACAGTAAAAATAAGAGAAACCACATAAAAGGCATAATTTCTGCGGCTATCAATACCCCATCATCTATAATAAAAAAAACAAAGAGCTGGGGATATTCAGTAGGTCAGTCAGCACCGATGGAGTGAGAAACACAGTTCATCTTTCAGATTAAGGACCCTTCATCAGAACCTGTGGTTGTGTATCCTATCAACCCTTTGTATGCAGAATCTGCATATTTTACCCATGAATGTATTTGCAGTTGTACAATATTTGGATATCTAACATACTATTTTAAAAAAACATTTAAACTACAGAATATTTCCTTGTTGGCAATGTTCTGCAGGCTAAAATATTCTAATCATCAGTGCACTTATTT
This sequence comes from Rhina ancylostomus, assembly GCA_030265395.1. Lineage (NCBI taxonomy): Eukaryota > Metazoa > Chordata > Chondrichthyes > Rhinopristiformes > Rhinidae > Rhina > Rhina ancylostomus. The sequence goes on along the minus strand of JARFYF010000036.1, from coordinate 13,160,275 downwards.
TTATAAAGTTTGCATATCTGACAGTTTATGTACAGCAATTTGTAAAAACATCCTGGGAATAAAAGTGGAGAGATTAACATGCATGATTAAACTGTTTTTCTTCAACCTGGTGCAGGTATACCACAAGATATTTCTGCCTAAGAATTATAAAGATTCCACTATTTGTCCACTGCTGACTGAGCTGTTGCAAGCCTTATTGCATCAGCAGGGGGTGCTAACTCATGAACTGCTTGTCACCCTTCAGCCACTGTGCTCTTCTTAAAGGGGAGATGCATCGAGATTGCACCAGTGATGGAGGTGCCAGAGGGACAAGTGACAAATGGAAGATCACAGGAGGTGGCAGAACACTGAACCAGAACAGGGTGCCCATATTTCCTTGATCTAGAGAAACACGGGGTGAGAACACCTCAGAGGTGCCAGAGTGGCAGTGCAATGTGTGAAATGCACATGCTGGATATATTTCCATTCTAAGGAAGAGTAGCTGTGAATATCATAGTTTCATATGGTTTCCTGCTAAGAGCACTTCTCTTGCCTCTCTGAGTAGCTTGTCCTAATCTGTACATCCTCTGCTCATTCTACAGACTGACTCACAGGGAAATGGTTACTAAAACATCTGTGGAGACAAGAGACTGCAGATGGCATAACCTGGGGCAAAAATCAGACAGCTGGAAGAACTCAGCGGGTCAGCCAGCATCTGTGGGGGCAAAGGGACAGTTGGCATCCTGGGCCAACGCTCTGCACCAAGACCCTACACACAGGTCCTAGTGCAGGGTTTTGGCACAAGATGTTAATTATCCTTCTGCCTCCATGGATGCTGATTGACTCCTTGAGTTCCTCCAGCTAAAACAAACTGCTGGAGGAACTCAGCCAGGTCAGGCAGCATCTGTAGAAGGAAATGGATGGTCAACGTTTTAGGTCGAGACCCTTCATCTCGACTGCATCCAACATCTGCAGTCTCTTGTGTCTTTGAGTTCCTCCAGCTGTTTGTTTCTTGAACTGAGACATCAGGGTCTGGGAACAAGAGGTTATTGCGGAAGTTTTGAAGCTGAGTCAATTCCTTCAACCTCTGGACATTGTTTCCCTGTGGACATAAGCAACATTAATATTATCTGGAGTTATTATTTGTTTGCAATAGGTTGGGACCCCACCAATATTTCTAATCACTGCCTGCCACTGGATACTGCCAGCTATATTTTGTGGCCATCATACTCAATATTTAACATGTAAGTTAATTAATCTTATTATGAAATGGAGGAAAACCATCTGAATAAACAAGCCTTAACTGCAATTTAGTTAATAATATTCATTTAATATTGTTAGTTGTGCACAATGGGGGAGAAAGTCCCTGAATCATTGGGTAACACCAGCACACTGCATCCCACCGTTGGAGGCTATTTAATTAAATTTGACCTGGCACCTAGGAATACATGTACAAGCAACGTTTGATCTGATAACTTGATTATGTTATTGCTAATGTTAAAAAAAACACAATTAATTGTTAATTTCATTGTTGATTAATTAGTTACTGGAACAGGAGACTCAATCTTATAATTTTAAATCAATATGATGGAATAAATCAAGTGATGCTGATTTAGCAATCTGTTTCATTTAATTTTCAATAGAAATGAAAATCAAATGGTCTGATGATTTGTTATCAAGACTTTTATACTTAGGCACCCACTCTATCCAGGCCCAATATCTTCAACCATCAATGGTATCCCCATACACTGAGGATTAAGGCACAGTATAAAATTACTGATACAGATGTCAGGTAGTGAGCAGGAAAATGTACGAAAACAAAAATCTGCATTTGTTTGATCATGTGCTCAGAATGCTTAACAAGCATCTCCTGAGGAGAACACTCATCTGGGAGCTTGTAGAAAAACCAGAGCAACACTACTGCAACTGCTCTGTGGCATTAACTGAGGTTTGAAGAGCACCAATATCTTACCAGAGAAGGAAAGTGTACTGGCCACAGATCCAAAGTAGGCTGAATGACCTTGGTGATCACTCAGACCTTATGTGTAGAAAATGCATCAAAGAAATGATGCAGACATTGAGTAAAAGATATCTGACTTCACCTTTCAAAACATTTCAGCTACTTTCTGCAAAGTCTCAGTGGCACATCTGTTGGAGCCTCTGCCTCCCTGTGCAGAGACCTGGGTTCAATCCTGACCTCAGATGCTGTCCATGTGGAGTTTGCATGTTTTCCCTGTTAGCACTTTGGTTTCCTCCCACATTCCAAAGACATGCGGGTTGGTAGGGTAATTGGCCACGGTAAGTTGCCCCTAGTGTATAGGTGGGTGTAAATTCTGAGGGGCAATTGATGATAATGTGGGGAGAATAAGAAATAGGATTAATGTTGGATCAGTGTAAATGGGTGGTTGATGGTCGGCACGGACTTGATGGGCCCTGTTTTCTTTCTGTATCTTTCAATGACTCTACTATATGTGGAAATTAAAATTTACTCAAGGAGCAGGAAAAGGTCTTTCCACCATTAGTAAATGTGTCACATATGAATTGGTTTACTTGAATACATACCAGCAACAAAAGGTGACTGAGGTTAGAAACATAGAAAAACTACGGCACAATTCAGGCCCATCGGCCCACAAAGGTTGCATGCAGAAAATCCAGTACATGATTACCAACTATTTGTAAAGTTTTGCCTATTCCATTCTTTTTTCTGCCTTAGTCCTGCAAACACTTTCTCCCCTTTTGTGCTGCGCACCTCTGCACATCATTACAAGGAAAGACGTGGTTGACTGATCTTCCAGTTTGTTCCATGGCAAAAAAAAATCTCAACTCAGAAATTTTCCAAACCAGAGGATACATTTCCTCACACAATTCTATTCATCCTCTTAAACTGCTTCAAAACTGTGGAATGCTTCACCGTGTTGAAGAGAGAAGCATGTCTGCATGTAGAGAAAACCAACATTTTCTCTTTTAAGACATATTGGTTCAATTTTTAGACTCTTATTTCATAGACGAATAGTAGATGTTTACAGTTTCCATCAGGTAACTGCAGGTTTGTGTGCTTTGGTTCCCTATAACTCAAAATACTGAGCTCCTCCAGTATATTTTTTGCGCGTTGCTCCATATTTCCAGCATCTGCAGTCTTTCTTGTCTTCAAAATGTTTCCTTGTCTGGCATATGAAAACGTTATTCATTTCTTAACCAGCAGGTGGAGTGCTGTGTAAAACCAGAGATTTTGACTAGGGTGGGAAAATTGTCAAGTGTTCACTGCACTTTTGAAGCAACTCACTTCCTTTAAGAGGATAATGAAGAATCAATGGTAATATATCAAAAAAAGTATGTGATTTCAATTGTCTGGCTTTACAGGTGAAGGGAAATTAATTGCCAGCAAAAGTAAACATTGTATTAGAGGCGAATTCAGTAACAACAAAGTTTGTTGTTTGTTTTGTATTTGGAGCTAGACTGAGAAAAATTGAGCCTGACATAAATGATTATCCTGTTTTCTATTTTCTATGTCAAAAGATAGCCCTAAAAAGCATGTATTTTGGATAAAATTACTCAAATTCCAGGCTACTGAATGCTCACATCAGCAAATGCATGAGACAGACTTTAATTAGAATTTGACATTTATAAAACTGTGAAACTATGTGCTAAATATGTTTAGATGGTATGTAAGCCTTATGAGGAATGTAGCAGTATGAAGGCTGAGGTTATTTTAAGGGACAGTGTTGGAATGGTGCCACTCAGTGCATTAATAGAGTGCAGTTTAGAAGTGGTGTGTGATTCCCGCAGTTAAGAAATAGGCAGAAAATCCTGGAAAAGTGTACTTGCTGAGCATTTAATAAAATGGCTCTAAGAAAATCTCAGATTTATATGTGTATTTATCCATTTTCTTTTCAGTATGTAAATAAGTGCTATATTACCGGCCTGAATTCAGTTCAGGGATTTCACTGGTGTACAAAATTATGCAAATGAAGCTTAAGTGTTTTGAGATTAACATTCGAACCTGACTGTTCAATCGTACTTTTAAATCTCAGACAGTTACTTATTTTTTGCAAATGTACAGAATAGCCTTCATTCACGTTAGTAAAATAATTTGATGGGGTTACTTGCAGAATGACGTCAGGATTTTAGTTCACTGTATCTTGAAAGGATAGATAAAAACACCAGAGATTTGAAGCAGGCAGTTCATCCATGTTGGCAGATTTATGTGGCTATATTTTAAGACATTTGGGCCCTGTATGGCAACTTCACAAAGGTAGAAGGAAGAAGGCAGAAGGCATGGTATTAACATCTATAAGGCAGCCAACATTATTGAGCAGGAACTTGAAAGCAAGTTTTGGTAAATGTACATGTACTGCATAGTGATACACAAAAATTGGGAACTGTCTATCAGGTTGCCCTTCTTCCTTCAAATGCTGTGCAATGCTGGTATTTAATTGAGAGACTTGTGGATAAAAGTGAAGTTGTAATACTTGCATGATGCCCACTGAAATTGCCAGAAATAATATTCCGGTTTGTTCACTGAAGTGCAATTAAATTTTTAGTGATATGTGGAGTCTTAAGAAATAAAAGCAGGTGTAGACCACATAATCCTTTGAACCAGAATTCAGCTGGTGAATCTATACTGCACTAAGTCCAAAGCGAAACAGCCACTTGGGCATTGAAAATTCACTTCTATGTCTCATTCTTTCAGCTCTTAAAGTCGCAAGCTTAAAAAAAAAGAAAATTAAAAAATGTATTTAAAAAATTTATGCCATCTGTGACATTAAACTCTCTTCTTAAATCCCACTATTCCACTTTTAGCTATGACATAAAAGACAATGCAGATAAAGTAATGACACTGATACAGGATGCAGAATACAGTATATTGGTGAATGGTGATGTTCCCCAGGTGTCAGTGTGAGGACTATTGCTTCATTGATTAAAACGTGGACTTGAATCTGCAGGACACTAACTCAAACTTTGCACATGACACAAAACTTGTGATAGATTTGGAGGATCTAGGCTGCTTGGTGCAATGGGTAAACATGACAAATGAAAGATAAAGTCAAAATATACAAAGAAATTTATTTTGAGAGGAAGATGCACTATAATATTAAGGAAACTCTCTAAATTGAATGTGTAAAAACAGAGGAGACTAGGAGTTTGTATTCACAAATCTTTGCAAGCCAGTTTGAAAATAACAAATTTAAATGGATATGGTGTTCTGGGCTTCATGCATAGAGCCATAGAGTACAAAACCAGGAAGTTGTTGAACCTCTATAAAACATCAATTCACTTGGAAATGGAGTATTTTGCCCAGTTTTGGCCACTGTATTTTATGAAGGATATGAAGGCCTGATTGCGAGTTCTAAAATGTCCTCATCCACGAGGGACGTTGATAAATTAGGGATGCTGGAGTTGTTCTCCTTTAGAGCAGAGAAGTGTTCAAACTCATGAAAGATGTAGGCAATATGGATAAGCAAAAACTGTTTCCATTGATAGAAGGGCCAAGAACTAGGTGACACAGTTTTAAGCTGATTAGCAAAAGAACCAAAGATGTTATGAGCAATGTATTCATTGCAGCAAGAGGTTAGGACCTGAACTTCAGTCCATGAAAGGATGGTGGAAGCAGATAAGTACATAGAGGGAAAATATTTCTTAGCTATAGTATAAAGAGATGGGGACTAATTGAGCCACTTACACAGTGTTCTGGGTTCAATGGGCTGATAGGCCTTGCTCTGTGATGTAACAATTCTATGAGAATGCCATTGACTGTCAGCAATTTAAAGCTTAGCGAGTGCTGAAAGGATGCTTTTCAAGCATAATGAAACCCATTCAATCTATTATGGAAATGCAGCAACAATATCTTGACAACTGAGTGTCAAGATCTCAGTCCTTAGTAAGTCATTGTGACATGATACCGTAGGTATCCGTAAATGGTCTATAAAAACAAGACTAAAGCTTGTTCTTAAAAACAACCCATCCCCAGCTAACAAATGGGTTCTATTATCCTTAGACGTCCTTGTGTCGATTTTGTCCATAAGTCAGAAAATATGCAAAAATTACTCATTATGATAGCCACACCTCCATAGTATTATAATGAATGGCATCAAAAACACATAAAACAGATTAGAGAGAACAATTACTGAAAGTGGAGAGAGAGAGGAAACTAGTTCTGCCATTTGTAGGAGCGAGTGTGTGTACGTACATCAGATATCTGAATTTAATAATATTATGGGAGCCCGCTCATAAGTAGGGGTGTCCGTAAGTCAGGCATTTGTAATCCGGGATGGCCTGTAATGCATTTCAAAATCTTAGGATGTCCCAAATGTTTTAGAATGTCTGAATGAGAGTCTCTGTGGTAGTGTACAAAGGAGAAGAAATGAAAGGTTTAGATTGGTTGTTATGGAAGTTTCCAATATTTTCCCACAATTGATTTTTCTTGCCCACCCAATCATCTGTGCTGATTTTATGATTCATTTTTACATAGTCGAGAATAAACGTTGTGACCCAAGGCTTCTGGGTCATTAATAAATCCTCTGAATCTGAAACAAATTTGGTTACACTTCATACCTTCTGTGCTTTGCCAAGTATTCATAAAACTGCATAGAGCTGATGGTTTGCTATAAGCAACTTATCATTTGCTCTGGGAGTAAGTCAAGACGGCATTTGCCACCAGATCATTATTTCTGTTCTCCATCCCTTTAGTGAAACGACTAGGAAATAATAACTAGACCTCAAGGGAGAAAGTGGGCCACACAAAAAAAAAAATCAGGGCAGGGAGATGATGTAAGCAGCCTGCAGGCTGATTTTTGCTCTACTCATAAGTGAAGGAGGCTCTCATATCTGCCTGTAGGCGAGGCGTGCCCTCAGGTTGACCCTACCTATATAGGGTTTTCAATTCCATTTATTTTAATTAGAGGCTGATCCTTATTCAGCGTGCAACACTTAATTTTTTGGGGGAATTGAATATTGAAAAAAAAATTGCATCACATTGTACATAAGGTGAGGTTTTGTATATGAATCCATTGCCTGCGTGCCCCACACCCAAATGTGGCCATACAGGTAATGTGTATGTACCCTCTGACTGTGAATCAACTTTCAACTTACATAAAATATTCCCAACCAGAGTCTGTACTGGTTAAAGAAAAAAATGGTAATGATACACATTATAGATGCAAAACTCTACAGTTTACACCCCCTTTATATGTATATTTTGAGCTTTTGGCAGCAAGGAAAATTTGTGGAAAAATGCAGCCTTGCTCTAATTTACATTTTATATGTAAAAATTATTTGAACTTCTGAACATTGTAAATTATTGTTTAAAGTTCACTCTATTCTTTATTAGGTGAAATATTTATTTTATGCACAGAATAATTAAATATAGATAAGTGTTTATTGTTGGTGATCCTGGAATAAACAAAAAAATCTGATGCTTGCTACATATTTTCATTTGATAGATATTAATTTCATTGCAACAAACCTGCTGCTTGCATCAAAGGACTGAGGTGCATATGCCACTGATGAAGTAATTCTATATTTTTGACAGAAGCAATGATTAATAGATTGGTTTAAACTACAGCAATACTTTATTTGGTAGCCTTGCAGCAAGTATAATGAATCTCATCTGTAATTCGTATTGTTAAAAGGAATATGAATCACAACATACAAAGCAATTTTTTGCAAATAGTCTTTTGCAGAAAATAGCTTTTCCTACATTTTTCTGAAGGGTTATTTTAATTCCATATCTGAGCTTCGCATACAAGTGAAAAATACTGTGAAGGTTTTTTTTAAGTAGCTAATAATAGATTAATGGCATTTGTTATGGTCTTTTGACAGAAGACCAAGTCTTTGGCATAGAAACATTGCGCTTGAGCCAATAACTTCATTCTAATAGACATGAACCCTTTGGCACCAGCCCTTCAGTGAGTGAGAATGGTGGTACATTCCGTGAAGCAGCAATGATAGAGTATCAGCTGATGCATTCTCACTCTGACATACTGCCTCACTGTCTCTCCCTCACTTTGTAGGTGGAATAAGCCTTATTGCTAACCCTTGGGCCGGGAGGTTTAAGCAGATGCTGAGCTGTGGATAAACTGAGAGCGGGAGAACTGCATTTAGAGCTGGAGTACAGTGCTGAAATATTATTCAGTTACTGAGCTGAGCAGAAAAGTAATGGCTTCAAATTTTAATGACATTGTCAAGCAGGGATATGTGAAGATTCGTAGCAGACGTTTAGGGGTGAGTGTTTCTCTCTCATGCTTTGTTCTTCAAGCTAAACCATTTTTCTTGTGTCAATATTCACAACAAATGGAATACATGTCATTAATAATAAGTATAGCTCAGGTACTAGCTGTTACTGTAAATTAGCAACAAGGATTGTATCCAGAGTTCATGAGATCACAAGCACTGTACTTGTCTGGCTTTTGGTTTCATTTAACAGCAATGTTGTCTGCAAAGATATGTATTTAACTAGCTAAACATTCCTGAAGATTTGTTTTAAGCTTCTGGAAAAGTTGTTGTCACCAATTAATTCAAAGCATAATTGACATAAAATGTTATTAATTTATCAACAGAATGATATTCCAAATAGAAAATAAACTTAGAAAGAAGTAACTAGAACAGATTAATCCAGCAAAAAAAACTGTTACAAAGGGAACAGGAATGAATGCATCATTCATTTACAATCAGTTGTATTTGCTTTAAGCACTGCGTAAGATTTTATTTTCAATGTGCGTGAAGCAGGGCTCAATGAATGAAAGTTACTCTTTAAAATAAATATGCTTCATGAGAACATAATTGTGAAATAGTGCAATGAGGAATATTAGTTCCTTGATTTTTGAACATTTGGCTTATAATCTCACTACAATGGGCATTTTTTAAAGTAATGTTGCTCATTGATGCTTGATTATGACCAAATAATAAGATAACAGAAAACATTTGGGATAGTTTCTTATTTTAATCAAAATAAGGTAGATGATTATTTAAATATTGCTGCTTGGAACTATTGCCTATGCTATAAATTTCTCTTGTGTGAATTGCTGTTGTAATACTAATCAGTCATTACCATAATAAATAGGATTAAAGCTTCAGGAGGTTAAAAAAAACTCCATGTATGTTAAGCAAACTGCAGACTAAATGTCATCAGTAACAAAAGCAGATGATGACTGAAAAGACTGATATTAATTAAAGGTCTAAAGTGGAGTTGAAGTACATAACAAGTTAAATAAGAGTTGCCTTTCCATAAAAAAATAGTTTGGCAATTATTGTTTTATATGACAAGTATGAAATCAGAATTATTCTGAATCATTTGCTTCAAGTCACTGATACAAAATAACATTTTACTGCAATTTATATGCTTATGTTGAATGTATTAAATGAGTAAAAGGACTTTGCAAAGAACATGGAGCTCTTTTAATGCATAATGTATGAAAGTAGGAGAGTCAGTAGATGGAAGGTACACGAGAAAGATATAGTGTGCAAGTAAGATGCTGAAATCGAAAGCTAAGTATTGTGCACACGTGGCAGTACATTTGTCCTTGAGATCATGATAAATTAAATGAAAGAAATGCACAAACACAGGCTGTCCCATCGGTTTAGTGTGATTTGATGCTAGTCTGTCTGCTTATTTGGTTACCACCATGCTATATTAAGTTAAATTTACATCCTTATTGACTGTTAAGTGTGCAGAGAGCCCAATCTTGTGGTCAGGAATAACATCTTATTGAGATCATTCGGGATGTTAGCTCTCTATTTCATTTGCATTTTTAAAAGTAAAAAAATCTAAACTAATAACTCACACAATTAAGACCAAAGCATTATCAGTCCTGAATGGCACAATACTTTGTTTATTTGAAAGTAAAATGATTGCAACCTAAACATTAAAGGTTTTTCTTCTATTTCAGAGGTTCTAACTGAAGTAATCCGATTATGTTAGTGCATGTGTCAAACTAAATTTAAAAAAGTTTTACTGTCTTTTTGACAAAAAAAGTCTGCATGACAGGTGAACAGTGTCAGTAATTTGCACTCTTGTGGTGCTATTTTTGAAGTTTCATAAAAGCTTGCCTTCAGTTTCCCTGGCTACCAGGGGAATATAACTTTCTGCTTTTGCCTTACAGTTATATTAAAAGATGGGTGTCCTTGAGATTTAATGGAGGGAAGTCATTCCTTCCATTATCATAGATGGTGTGTATTCAAATTCCTGATGAACTGATGGGGAAGAATACAAGGCACTCAATTTCTTTGTGGATTAGTGATGGTGAATTCTCTAAAATCTCAAGTGATGATGCAAAGGTTGTGATTTTTTTTTCAGTGAACATTTATTGGTAAGTAGGTTTCCTTGTTGACCAATCATTGTTATCTTACTATTCCTTTTCTCGGGATCTTAGCTTTGCTGGTAAGGCTGAATTTATTGCTTGTCCTGAAATGTCCTTGAACTGAGTGGCTTGCTGGTTTATTTCAGAGGGTTGGTCTTTCATCACATAGAGGACACGTTGGGAACAGATATTAGATTTTTGCCCTGAAGGCCATTACTGAACCGGATGTTTTTGTGATTATCATTA
>JARFYF010000036.1:12990297-13000776 GCA_030265395.1 Rhina ancylostomus | reverse complement strand
GGAGGTACAGGAGCCTGAAGACCCACACTCAACGTTTCAGGAACAGCTTCTTCCCCTCCGCCATCAGACTTCTGAACCTTTGAACACTGCCTCATTATTCCTTTCTTGTTTGCACTATTTATTTATTTGTGTAACTTATTGTAATTTTATGCCTTGCACTGTTCTGCTGCTGCAAAACAACACATTTCACATCAAAAAGTCAGTGATAATAAATCTGATTCTGATCCTGATTCTCACTTGGGCAGCTTAAGAGATTGCAGTGTTGTGAATCACCGACATGTGACTCGACACCATCCGATATGAGTAACTCTTCCTCCTCATTACATGGAAGTTAGGGATGGACAATAAATGCTGCCATTTCTAGCTACATCCACATCTCATGAATGGCCCACTTCTGCTCCCTTATCTTGTGATCTTGTGAAACTAAAAGGGCCCTGTAGATGAAAGATCACAGCTACCATTCCTTCAGACCAGAATGAGCCAATCAGCTTTAACAACCCTGGAACATTTCCCACAAAAACACTGCGTGCTTCGGGGAACTGAATTGGTCCTTACAGCCTTCTCTTCCCAAAATTCAAGATTCAAGATTTACTTTATTGTCATTTCTCTGAGTGTTCACATACACAAAAAAAACCAAAATACTGTTTTCCAATAACGTGATTCCTTTAATTCAAATCATTTCCATAGGAAACAGCATTGTCATCCATCCCATCACAGCAATCCTTCACACCCAATCAAATAGTTATAGGCTTCTGCCAGAGTTCTAATCATTAACCTTGACCAATGAAAGGAGCCTTACATTTTCTATTGATTGATTTTGCACAGCATTTGAGGTACTTGTTAATAACCTTCTTGAAAGAAAATGTGCTTTACTAAACACAGCCCTGTAAAGTTCCCTGGTGGTTTGATGGTTAGATGTAGAGAAGATGTTTCCATGTGAAGGGGCCCAAAACTAGAGGACATTGGCATAAGAGAGTCAACATTAAATTCAATAGAGAATTCAGGGGTAACTTCTTAACGCAGGGAGTGGTTAGAATCTGGAGCTCACTGATTGGTGATGTCTGCAGGGGAAGGTTTGGTTCCATTTTAGAGAAAGCTGGATGTGCTCCTGAAGGAAAAAGGACCAGGAGATTCTGTTGATGTGGGTAAGGTGTAGCAGGAGTTGAGAAGGCGTGGGGGAAACTTAAATTTTCACGTGAACATGTGTTCTAGCCATAGAGTCATGGAGTAATACAGCACAGAAACAGGCCCTTCGGCCCAACTCGTCCATGCCGATCAAGGTGCCCACTTAAGCTAGTCCTCCCACCCCGGGCACTCTCTCTTTGCCCAACTTCCATTGGGCAGAAGATACAAAAGCTTGAAAGCACGCACAACCAGGCTCAAGGGCAGCTTCTATCCCGCTATTATAAGATACTTGAACGGACCACTGTGTACTGAATTGACCTGTATCATCAGTATGCAAGACAAGTTTTTCACTATACCTCGGTACAAGTGACAATAATAAACCAATACCTCTTGTACGGTAAAGATGAACTCTTGAACTCTCAGTCTACCTCATCATGGCCCTTGCATTTTATTTGTCTGCCTGCACTGCACTTTTCCTGTAAATGTAATACCATATTCTGCATTCTGTTATTGCTTTTCCCTTTGCACTACCTCAATGTACTCATGTTTGGAATGATCTGTCTGGATAACATGCAATACAAAGTTATTCACTGTATCTCAGTATATGTGACAATAATAAACCAATTCCAATTGCCCACATTTGGCCCAGATCTCTCTAAACCTTTCCTAGCCGTGTACTTATCCAAATGTCTTTTAAATGTTGTTATTCTACCTGCCTCAACTATTTTCTCTGCTTCTAAATTCCTTATTATTCAATTATTATTCTTGGACAGCCTTCACCAGTGTTACAAACCTCCTTGTAAAGTAAAAAATCCTTCCCTACACAAACTTTCTGAAGGTAAGCAACTAACCTTGTGGGTTCTCCTGTCAGAAGCTTGACTGAAGACTGAATGAGCACACTGGGCTGAACGTTGTTGAAAGCATCTCCTAAACAAAGTGCGGTAAATGGGATTGTGCAGAAAAAAAATCAAACAAAAGCTGGCTGGGTATTATGTTCCCTGTTAGATACAGGATCTGAAATCCCCAAATGTGGTGCCTGCAATCAAGTCTGGTACAAAATGTGATCCTGTTTTGTGAAATTTAATACATCAGCCTTTCCACTGCTGGGAAGATTTTTTTTCTCTCTCCTGAGTAGTTCAAAAAGAGCATTTTGAGAATCTCAAAGCAAAATAGCACCATTGTTAGAAGTGAGCTGTGGTATTAAAACCTGATTCTCAAGATATAATACTCAAGGGTCCTTTTCATCTATTACTGTACATTTCTCTTCATTATAACCAGCATCTAATCTCATGGTAAATTAAATAGCTCCTGAATTAATCAAGTCAGATTTGGAATTCAAAGGAAATCTTCGACAGTCTTTTTCACAGAAGCAGTGTTGTTGCTAATATTCTGCTACTGGGTTTGTGAAGTATGTCACGTGAAAATGTAGCTTGATCTGCCTCTTCTGTGATGCATATCGTTTATTTATGTAGTCAACCCTGTGATTAATGTACTGATCGGACCAAAGGCAGATCTGTCTTTCACTTTTAATGGCATTTACTGCTTAGTGTGGGGTCCTGCTGTATCTGAGGCAGAAGCTTGTGGATCTGAAACTCTCTCCACTGACTCAGACACAAAATTCTGGAAGCACTTCACTACTGAAGGAGCATTGTATTATCAGAGGCACAGTCCTTCAAATGAAATGTTCATACAAGCATCACGTCTGACCTCATGGTGCTCCCCGCAGGTGCTCCTGTTTCCTCCCACTTCCCTAAGGCGTGCGGGTTGGTAGGTTAATTGGCCGCTGTAAATTGCCCCGAGTGTGTAGGTGAGTGGTAGCGTCTGCAAAGAGTTGCTGAGAATGTGGGGAGAATGAAAAATGGGATTAATGCAGGATTAGTGTGAGTGGTTGATGTTCAGCACAGACTTGATGGGCTGAAGGGTCCGTTTCCATGTTATGTCTCTCTATGACTATGACCCGTGGCCTGGAATTCCTTGAAGCCTCCAGGTTGCTGAGAGGAACATTATAGAGGCACTGGTCTTAATCTTCCAGATATATAAATTCAGGGGTGGTGCCTCAGTACTGGAAAAATTGTTCAAGAAAGGGTGTAAACCCAGTAACTACAGCCCCATTGTGGCTACTAACCTGGTACCTTTCTCATTAAGGTAGCTAAGAGAATGAATGGGAGGAACACAGTTGATGTGCTAGATACAGACTTCCAAGAGCCATTTGTTAGGGTGCCACATAATAAGCTGGAGACAAAGATTGCAGGCCGTAGAGGATCTGTATCAGCAGCGGTAGAACATCATGTAAATGACAGGAAGAACAGTAAAGAAAGATTGTTTTCCAGACTGGTGGGTAGTATACAGGATAGTTCCCCAGGGTCACTACTGCTCCTCATATCTACTAGTGATCTTGTACAAGGGGCAATTTCCAAATCTAGAGGTGACACAAGACATGGGGGCACAGCGAACTTTCACAGGTTTGTAATGGACTTCAAGAGGATGGAGAGAGGCTGACCAAATGGGAAGATAGGTGGCAGATAAAATTTGATACTAAGAAATGTGAAGTGTTACATCTTGGTAGGAAGGCTGAGAAGAGGTACTATAAACTAGCAGGTACTTTTCTAAAAAAGGGACAAAAACCAAGAGTTTAGAAGGATGAGGGGAAGCCTACCGAATAGTGAAAGGCCTGGATAGAGTGGATGTGGAGAGGATGTTTCCAGTAGGGGGAGAGTCTAGGACCAGAGGGCACAGCCTCAGAATAGAAGGATGTCCCTCTAGAACAGAGATGAGGAGGAATCTCTTTAGCCAGAGGGTGGTGAATCTATGGAATTTATTGCCACAGACGGCTGTGGAGGCCAAGTCATTGGGTATATTTAAAGCAGAGGTTGATAGGTTCTTGATTAGTAAGGCCATCAAAGGTTATGGGGAGAAGGCAGGAGAAGGGGTTGAGAGGGAAAAACAAATCAGCAGTGATTGAGTGGTGGAGTAGACTTGATGAGCCGAATGGACTAATTCTGCTCCTTTGTCTCATGGTCTTCTGGTCACCTTAAACTTCCTTTTCTCTCGATCACACCAGATAGTGGCAGCTGATCTGTGCCATTTGGTGCACTCTCGTTCAGAAGACTGGGCAGCACTCCCTTGTCTTTGCATCGGTGTTAGGTTAGATTACATATTTAAACCTGAAGTGCAGCTTGAACATACATGATTCCAAAACCAAGGTGTGGATGTCACCACAGAACCAAATCAGATAATGTGTGTTCCATGTGAGTATTCCTGCTCCATTGGAAACTAAATAAAAATATAGCAGTGCTCTGAGGTTATGCATAATTGTATTTGAAACGTTCCAATTCTTTTCATAGTAGAAGTTTTGCAAATAAGTGTAAACTGTAGGCTCTACTACATTAATAAAAGGCATGTTTAGCTACAATGAGTAGCTCTGATTAAAGGACTTTCACATACCTGGATTATTAAATCTGAGCATTACTATGTTTCCAGAACAGTTTGAATTATAGTAAATATCGTTCTCCGAACTACAGTTATGATGTGATATTGTCAAATTTAGATTCTCTTTTTAAGTATAAAGCTTATGGAGCCATAATTGGAGTTACAATTGTGTAATTATGTAATTAATTACACAATTGCAAGTATCTCAGTTTACAGCTGGGAAAAAGAATAAGGAAAACACTTTGCCAGAAAAAAACTGATTCCCCCTTAAAAATGTAGAGCTGCTTGCCTGAACCTGTAATTGAAGGAACTCCACAATTACATACCCTGTTAAGAAAATGGAGTTAATGCTGTAACTCTTAGGATGACCCTTGTGCAATTTAGAATAAGCCTTTCGTACAGTTTTTGAAATGAATTCTGAATGTAAAGTCATGTACATCTGCTAAAGGCTGCAACAGACTTACATTCCTTAACTCCCTTTGATATTCTGAATTAGCTTCTGGGTTTGTAAGTGTAATATCTGTATCACATCTATTTTTTAACTGTTCATACTTTGGATCAGCAGCGGCAGGAATATACATCACTGCAATGTATAACATCAAGGCCTGGCATATCCCTCACTTTTCCATTGCTATCAAACCAGGAGTTTAACCCTGGTTCAGTGAGGAGTGCAGAAGAGCATGCTGGGAACAGCGCCAGGAATACCTAAAAATGGCAAGATGCCAGTTCAGCGAAGCTGCAAGCTGGGACTACTTGTGTGCCAAATTGCAAAAGCAGTATTCAATAAAGAGCTAAGTGACCTCATAACTGGCAGATCAGATTGAAGCACTGAAGTCCTATCTAGTTGTTAATGCTGGTGGACAATTAAACAGCTAACAAGAGAAGATGGCTCCAAGAATATTATTATCTTCAAAGAAGCTGGGGCCCAGCATGGGAGCACTGAAGTCAAGACTAAAGCATATGTATCCATGTTCAGCCGGAAAGGCCAAATAGATGATTCATCTCAGTGTCCTCCTGAGATCAGAGAAGTTGTCTTCAGCCAATTTGATTCACTCCACCTGAAAGTAAGAAATAGCTGAGAGCACTGGATACAGCAAAGGCAATGGGACTTGACAACACCCCAACTGTAGCACTGAACATTTATGCTTCTGAACTAACTGCACCTCCAGCTCAGCTGTTCCTGTGCAGTTACAACACTGGCGTCTAGCCAATCATGTGGAAACTTGCCCAGATATGTCCTGTTCATAACCAGCAGGACAAATCCAATTTGGCTAATTGCCACATAAACAGTCTACTCTCAATCATCAGCAAAGTGATGAAAAGTGCTATTGACCATGGTATGAAGCAATACTTACTCATCAACAACTTACCATTTTTGACTGAATGTGGCATCATGGAGCCCTGGTAAAATTTGAAGGCAATGGATGTCATGGTGAAAATACTCTGATATTTCAAGTCACACATGCAAATTGGAATGATTTTTGTTATCATTTCAAAACAAGGACATCACTGCAGGAGGTCCTCAGGGCAGTGTCTGAGTCCACCCATTTTTCGCCACTTCATCAATGGCCTTTCTTCTATCATAAGGTCAGAACTGGGAACATTTGTTGGGAACATCATTCAATTCCATTTGAAAACAAATCAACAGTTTAAGTCTGCCTGCAGCAATACCTGGACAATCAGGCTTGTGATATGGCAAATAACATTTGTGCCACAGATATGACAAGCAAAGAACACATTCAATAAGAAAGAATCTAACTATCTATCCTTGAAATGTAATGGAGTTGCCTTTGCTGAGTACCACTCTATTAACATCCCTGGGTCACCACTGGCCAGAAACCCAACTGTGTCAACAAGAGCAGGTCAGAGGCTGCGTATCATGCAGAAAATAGCTTACGTCCTCATACCAACAGGCCTTTCTACCACCTACAAGGCATCAGGAGCATAATGACATAATCACCACTTGCCTGCGTGAGTGTAACTTCAGTAATTCTCAAGAAGTTTGGCACCATCCAAGACATAGCAATTTGCTTCATTGGCACCCATCAACCACCCAAAATATCCATTTGCTCATCCACCAGTGCACAATGGCTGCAGTTTGTAGCATCCGCAAAATATATACAGTTATTCACCAAGGCTCATCTGACAGCACCCCACAAATCTATGAGCATTGGTGCCAAGATAGAGAGGTAATGCAGGTGCATGAGAGCACTGCCACCTGCAGGTTCCCCTCAATTCACGCACCATTGTGACTTGGAAATATATCACAAGCTCTAAATCCTGACACTCTCCATCCACTAGCACTGTGGCACCAGAAGGACTGTGGTCTTTCAATAAAGCAGCTCACCCCTATCAAGTGTAAGAAGGGTGGTCAATAAATCCTGGCTTTGCCAACAATGCCCAGATCCTGAAAAATGAATTAGTGAAAAAAATCTCTGATAAGAAGAGAAATTGGAAGGTTTTACCCAGCTAGTTGGGCTATGGCATTTTTCCAGTCACAATTGGATTAAACTTTGGCTGGAAAAGGATGTATGTTAGCTATTGCCAGTGCGCTGGCAGATGTGGCACAGTTGGAATAGCCTAATTTCATTCCCTCACATGCACTTTTATGACTAGGTTTATGCAGCATATGGTTAATAGCTTTATAAACATTATGGGCTGCAGCAAATAAAACAAGCCATAATGCTCCAGTGTTTGAGTTCTTCTAATGAATTTTGACATACGCAGACCAGCTGATCTGTTACCGATCTACGCCATCTGGGTGAGAGTGTTAGAAGGACTACTAATGAAGTTCTGACAGCTTGTGCTCTTTCTTAACATGAGTGCTAAGACTATACAGATATATTTAACATGCGTTTCAGTAGACAGACATAGAGTGTCGACTTCTTGTGCAGCTAATGTCGGCTAATTTATGTTGACAGCTATTAAAGGCCACTAGTAAAAGTAAATGGCAGAAGAAGTAATTGGATTGGCTCAAATTAGGTAGATCCACATTTATTCAAAATAATCTAAATAAGGACTGGTCTGCATATATTATTTTTGCATCTATATTAGGTGCATTATTCCTTTCAAAAGTTATTTCATCAATGCAATACTGCTTTCTGTCATGCTAAAATTTCATAACATATATCCATTGTTAGCGATGATTTCAGCATGTAATCAAGAAGAAACCTCCTTGGTTGCTCATGATAAACTTACGTGAAAGTACTGGTCCTTGGTTCCACTGACCTCTGCACATTCATTTCCATTAAATTCATTGACAACTGAAGACAAATATCTCCCCATTTGTTTCCAGGTTGCACTTGTGAGTAATGTTTGCTTTCTCTAATACTTTCGAACAATGATGGGACATAGTGAAGATTTATGCAATAGAATCTCAAGCAACTGGTTATACATCAAATGTTGACAGTTTTCAAATTGGGTGTGTATCTAAAGTATCAGTAACCTAATGGTGGTTATTGGATTATATTCTGAATATTCTATTCCCATAATTAAGAATATCTCACCATTCAACCAGTGATTTATGTGTATCTTTACATCTCAGTGTGATATCTGTTTGCCTGTAAGATCCTAAAATTTTAACAATGGATTTTTGTGTGAGTCAGCAGCAGCAGATTAACGATATAAATCTTAGACTAGCTGCCCAGAGGAATTTTCAGCAATTTCCTCTTCCAATGTATGTCAGTGAAAAATGTCTTCTCTCTCCTTTGCTCTTCT
Organism: Rhina ancylostomus; assembly: GCA_030265395.1. Taxonomy (NCBI): domain Eukaryota; kingdom Metazoa; phylum Chordata; class Chondrichthyes; order Rhinopristiformes; family Rhinidae; genus Rhina; species Rhina ancylostomus. The sequence goes on along the minus strand of JARFYF010000036.1, from coordinate 12,992,505 downwards.
GAAGGGAATCCTGAATATGTACCATTTTAGTTCATTGATTTGCTGATGAATGAGAACAGTCTTTTAATATTCTATCCTCCCAGCTTTTCATAATTATGAATAACCTTATAAATGCTCTGCTAATCTTTGCTGTTTCACTAAAGAAAGTTCCAGCATTTGAGTTTTATTTTAGACATATATAATGTTTCTCATTCCTGGTGCTATTGACAAGAATCTTCAATGTGTCCATTTCATAGATGTTGAACTCTTCTTGTAACACAATGTCTGGGACTATCTCAATGCAGCCTTGGATTCTCCTAAACAGCCTATAGATTTCTGCTTCATCACCTCTAAACAATTAGGACAATTCAATCTCCTAAAAACTTAATGAGTGTATGATTAACATTACCACTATTTCTTCCCCATCCTTCCTCTACATACAGGTGATTTTCATGCATTAAATTCCACCAATTTATATTTTGGATAATTTACACCAATAATATTTTACTCTGGTATCCTCAGGCACTCACAGACTCAAAGAAAGATGCAGTGCAGGAACAACCCTTCAGTCCATTGAGCCCATGCTGACTATCAACCGCCCATTTAAAAAAATCCTACGTTAATCCCATTGTTTTATTTTCCTAACATGCTCATTAACTCCCCCCAGATTCTACCACTTACCTGCACATGAGGAGCAATTAACGGTGGCTAATTTCAGAATATGGCTGGAAACCAGAGTACTCAGAGGAAACCCATGTGGCCATAAGGAAAACACGCAAACTCCACACAGACACCACCCGAATTCTGGATTGATCCCAGAACCGTGAGGTAGCGGATCTACTAGCTTACCCCTACACTCCCACTGTAATATGTCCCTGTGAATATCCAGGAATATACATTGTGAGTATCTCCAGCAGTCTTTCATTTCTAAGTGCTCTTAGAACTGTTCCCCAATCAACTACTCCTGCTAGCCACACCACTTAAAATTGCTGGCTCTTACTTCATGTTGGTTGCAATGAATGTTCTTCGCCTTCTGAATCTCCTTGGCTTTCCTTCTCTGCTTTTTATGTTTCTTGGCAATTCTCTGTATCACTCCGAATGATTTAAACTTGCCTCCTTTAATCTTCCAGTCACTTATTAGTTAATGTTTTGAGCACTATTTCCCAATCATTTTCTCTACTTGCTACTCATTAACTATTCCTGCACTATTACCCTGTTTCAGACACAATCCTGCACCATTCCTTGTTGGATGGTTCTTATACAGATCAATAATCCTAAATGCATTCCAGAAGTTTGATTACAAACTTTTGTTTTATTGCAGTGTAGCCCTTTTGTTGCAACTCTGTTATGTGTAGCTTGCTTGTGGTTGAGAGGGGGATGGGGGGGAAGAGAACTATGTTCATGTATATTGGCAGGAAGAGGTGGTTGGTTGAGAAGTCTGATAGCAGTGGGGAAGAACCTATTCCTGAGTCTGGGCGTCTGGGCTTTCAAGCTCCTGTATCTTCTCCCAGAAGGTAGAAGAGGGAAAAGGAAATGGCCAGGGTGGCAGGCATCCTTGTCAATAGGGTTTTAGCCTTCCTGAAGCAACGCACCATAAAGATGGACTGGATGGAAGGAAGTGACAAGCTTGTGTTGGCCTGGGCAGCGTTCTCCCCTCTCTGCAGTTTCTGTCAGTCCAGAGCAGAGCAGTTGCCACACCAGGCTGAGAAAATTTCTATCCCACTGCTATAAGACTATTGAATGTAACTCTTGGACAATAAGATAGATTCTTGACCTCACAATCTACCTCATCACCTTACTGTTTGCCTGTGCTGCACTTTCTCTGTAACTATAAGACTATATTCTACAGTCTGTTATTGCTTTTCCCCTGTACCACCTCAATATACTGATGTGATGAAATGATCTGTATGAATGGCATGCAAAACGAAGCTTTTCACTGTACCTCGGTACATGTGACAATAGTAAACGAATTTACCAATTTACAAATGGGGAAGCAGTGACCAGTAAATTTGCCATCCTGGGAGAAAAGAGGATGAAAACAGGATTGTCAGAAATAGATACAGTGTTGTCAACAATGGGAGAGAGCAAGCCACAGTGAAGGGAAAAAAGATAGCTCAGAAGCATTTGTGTGAGAAGTCTTGTTACCACAAAACATGGTCTTGTAATGGACTTTCTTTACCTAACCCAACATAGGAGACAAATAAATCAAGAAAAGGGAAGGGAAGAATT
>JARFYF010000036.1:12831191-12842786 GCA_030265395.1 Rhina ancylostomus | reverse complement strand
GCTTCTCTAAATGCTCATAGATCCTATCTCTTAGAATCTTTTCTAACAGCTTACCCACCACAGACGTAAGGCTCACCAGTCTGTAATTCCCTGGACTATCCCTACTGCCTTTTTTGAACAAGGGGACAACATTCACCACCCTCCAATGCTCCGGCACCATCCCTGTGTAAAGCAGATTCTTTTGGCTATCACATTTAACTGAAGTTAGATTCAATCTATAATTTATTTTGATTGCTGGTATTTACAATTCAAAATACTTTTTAAAATCTAATTTTCTTTTCTTTATTCAGATGACTCCTATCCAGTGAGGATTCCACGTGCAGAAACCATCCCCAGTTACAGCTCCCAGCATTGACAAAAACTTCCAAAGTGTGGAACATTTTCTGATGGCTTTGCTTCAAACTGTGGCACTAAACGTGCCCAAAGAACAAGCAGGAGGATTTCTGGGCAAGATGGATTGGTGTTTTGAATGATATTTGCAATATCTTTTCTTTTGTAAATCCACACTTCCTCTTCAAGAGTCAGGGTAACTAAACAAGGCTGAATGATTGAACTAAATATGTACTGAAAGGAAAGGCTGCTTTTGCAAAAGCAGATTTTAGCTCATGTTTCAGGATGTACAACATAATTTCTGAAGCAAAGTTATTTTTTTTGTTAAGCACTTAATTTCAAGAAAGTGCTGTTGTTCGATGTCAAATTCAGTCTAAAAATTAGCCACATTTTCTTAATTAGCAATCAGTTAAACCCAAGATATTGTATGGACCCGTGTTTAATTATTTAGGTGCTAATTATAGAAGACTGCAGATTTTTGTTCAATAACTCACAGTTTTAGACTTCAGTAAAGTGCAATGTATAATTTTACTGAGCTTTTTCACATCTGTGTGAGGGCCATAAACTGCTCTGCCATACAGCAATATTGTTCTGGCATTTCAAAGCATGTGTTTTCTTTTATTTGCAGCACAATACAATAACCAATCCAGCAATGGAAACTCATTTAGAGAAATAATTCTTGAGGTTCATGACTTTATTTGGTGAATGGAGTGTTTGTAAATTGCAGAAAGAAATATGCAAAAGCATTTTGTTTTGCATTTGACCACAAGAAAATTCTTCTGCAATTGGATCTTGTTGGTTTATATATTTTTGTTTTCAATCATTATCTGGGCAACTGACATGGGTGTTTGTTGAAATGAGGCATAGGGTGCTGTTTGTAATTCAAAGTATTATCATCCGATTAAGAGTACATTCTAAAGATGGCAGCCACGTCAAATGGATGACTAACTAAACTGTTGCTATTTACACAACACACGTGAATAATTATTCATTCTGAAACTGGATTTATTTCCAGAGGAACAAGAGGTGAAATCAGAGACATAACAAGTGTCATTGTTTGTTGTCCTAACAGAAGCTGCAAATAGTGGAAATATGAAATTAGAATATTCTGTGTATGCACAGCACGTCAGATAGCATTTGAGAAGGAAGGTCATCTCAATGTTTGGATGATGGTTATTTTTTTTAAAATTTGGTTTATTAATTTATGTTTACACTTTTTTTCCTATGATTTTTCCCGTGTCATATCAGAGAGTCCTAAAACTGAATAGAATTAAAAATAGAATTATCAGCAACTACAAATGAAAAAGGTTGCATTTTTGTATGTTTAAAGAACTGAATGAATATTAAACTCTGTGGGATTAATTATATAATTATTACAAGTTTTCATTAACTAACATTTTTGCCACTCAGCACAGCAGTTTGTGGCTAATAGTTTCATCTATAATTACAGTATATTTTAAACATTTTACAAATAAATAATACAGTGGCATTGATATGGATAAAGTGAACATACAAGTAACCACCATAAATGTTAATTGCTTTATCACTGGTTTATTTTTGAACCTCATGAAGAATGATTTATTGTGGTTCCTAACTTCTATATATATTCTAATTTTAAAGTTTTTCATTATTAATTTCCTGTCGGTCTAGCTATGTATGTGTTAACCTCATTCAATCAAATTCTTTCTGCTGAGATCATTGCTCAAAGTTCAGTGCCAGCCCTACCATTGTACAAGTGGAAATTTCATTTCTAGTTGATGATTCCAGATTGGATAATCCAATATTATCTTCTCAGGATGAGACTGTACTGGTTTTAGTGTTCATTTGCAACCTGCCCAATCTGTTGAATGGCTGATTAGTACTTGTCTGTTGATCACTTGATATGTTAGGCTCAACAGTACCACCTAGAATCTCATCTGCAGGTGGTGACACTGAATGGTCAACCTGCAGCTTTACTTCTTTAGCGTGGCAGTCTGAGGGGTGATCCTATTGAGGTGTGTAAAACCATGACGGTCAGTACATTATATTCTAATGTCAGTACATTATATTCTTCCTCCAAAATTCATTCCATTGTCAGTTTGAGTTTCAGAGGCAGAAGAATGGAGTGACTTGACTAGATAATGTGTGGAATACAATTTCTTGGCTTATTACTTTTTATCTGGTTTATGGCACAGCTGACATTTAAGACACTCTTTAACAGTTAATACAGGTTCTAGAATGAGATCTAATTACTCAACAATCAGAGAAGAACTAATATTGGATAGATGTAATGGCCAATTCTGTGCTTTTCTTCCAATGATCGCTGATTAGAAAAGACATCCAGCTAAACCAGTTGTGAGAGGTAAAATGGTCCACATTGAGCATCCGCTGAATATTCTGCATGAATTGTCAATGCCAATCGTAAGCTGGAAAGAATGCAATGAAGATTTACAAGAATGTTGCCAGGACTCAAGGCCCTGAGCTAGCGGGAGAGGTTGGGCAGACTGCAACTTTACTCCTTTAGTGTGGTAGTCTGGGGGGTGATCCTATTGAGGTGTGTAAAACCATGAGGGGCAATAGATAGTGTGAATGTACACTAGGGAAAGGGAACCAAAAACTAGCAGGAAAGGGGAAAGATTTTAAAAGAGACGAGGGGGAACATTCTCACAGTGGGTGGTGCATATATGGAACAAACTAGCAGAGAAAGTAGTTGAGGCAGGTACAATAACAATAGTTAAGAGTCATTTGGATAAGTTCATGGGTAGGAAAGGTTTAGAGGGATATGGGCCAAATGCGGACAAATGGGACTAGCTTAGATGGTCACTTTGGCTGGCATAGACGAGTTGAGCAGAAGGGCCGGTTTCCATGCTGTGTTACTCTATGTCTCTATATCTTTGCAAGTAGCTTACCCCTCTGTTAAACTTATGATAAAAAATATAATTAGTAATGAAGGATTGTTACATACTAAAAAAAATCATGTCATATGTGATTCTTGTGAAAAGTCTGGCAGCAGTTTCCTGGCCTTGATTGTTCCTGAAACAGAATAGTTTAAGATAGCTCTTCCATTCATGATTGTGGGACAACACATGTCTGAACTTTCAGCTTGCAGCTGTGCTGTATATCGAAGCAACTGACTAAACAAATGACACTTGAAGCAACAGCCCCTACATTTGCCTAGCTATCCAAGGATGGAGAGAGTTTGGCTCAGATTTTCAGCCACCTGGTTATTCGCTGAACTGTCTTCATTGAAGACATTAAGGGAGCAAACTGAACCTTTCCACTATTTGTTGAGTGAGTTCAGTCATAATGAGATACAGCCTCAGAGAAGACTTTCAGTTGCTCAGTTTCTCTACTATTTTTGCTGTTGCATGTGATTGACCTTGCTAGATCATTGTCTCCTCATACCTTCAGTGTTCTCCCATTTTTAGTCCTACAATCCCTTCCCTAGATAGTCATTGGTCAGTGTTACTTAAAAGCTTGATTCTACTTCTGCTGAGACACTGCATCCATGTTCTTTTTTTGTCCATGCATCAGCTGAACTTGTTGTTATGTAGACTCATCTGCAAACTGGATACTGATTACTGCCTGTGACAGATTACTCTGCAGCAACAGAACTGAAGCCATGGAGAGTCTGTGGCTACAGTCTCTTGAGACATGGTACAAGAATGGTGAGATAAGTGAGACAAATGTTTATTGGACTGAGAAATGGAAATGAACAATGGAGTTAAAATTCAGAGAAGAACCTCGTAAAAAAATCAATTAATATCTGATAAAAATTTAGCATTGCTGTTGTACTGGTTTTATGATTGGCATGCAAAGAAATGGGAATTTAATAATTGATCGTTCAGATTAGTCAGGTTTAAAGAACAGCTCAATTCAAAATTAACACTTTAAAAGTGATATATGATGTGATCATTCAGATTTTGAACTAGTTTTGAAAATTTCCCATTGAAACATCTGCCATATCTTCCATACAAGTTAATTTTAAAGAAATAAACACACTAATTGTTCAAAAAAAATCAGATACAGGACATCCTAAAGCAGTCATGATTAGTGGGATTTTGCTAAGGATAAGTGAGTGCTTCATTTCAGTATTCTGTCTTGTTGGCTTGAGTAGAATTTACATGACTTCCTGGGCTCCACAGAAGTGGAGGCTTTGGGCAGAAGATCACACTATCAATAAAAAGAACAAAAACACAGGACTTGTCAGAGTGCTGCATCATGATGGATTGAAATCATTGACACATCACAGTGTAAATCATATCACTATGAAAAGAAATCTGTTTATGACTAATACTGTACTTTGATTGTCATTGAAATGAAGCTCTATCTTTTCCTTCGTTGAAATAATAATTTGAAATTACGCTGTTTTCTTGCTTGAATGCAGGTCAATGAATACTTTCCAGTTATCATTAACTTATCTACCCATCTTTTGTCTAGTCTGAATCCACTCCACCATTACTGGTAATCGGATGTTAATAATTGCTTGAGATTTTTTTCGCACAATAGTTTAAAATTTTAATCAGGCAGCGAGTACAAAAGATAAAGGAATCATTAAGATTTCTGTTACAAGTGTTGTTCTGATTTCAAGTTAATGTTTTGCCAGATTCCCAAATGACCACTCAAAATGCTCAACTGAAAATACTCAAGCTAACCAGGTATAATGCCACAATGCACATAATTGTGCATACAATTTGTATAATGTATTATATCTGATCATAAGATTTACCAATTACAGGACCTCCTGAACGTTTTAAGTCCATTTCCTTTCAATTAAAAAGTATTAAGGATAACCCCACCCCACAGTCTCTCCCCAAGGAAAATATTTTTGAGTTGTAAAGTAGAATTGATTATTTTGTATTAAGTATTTAGGTGAAAGTAGAATAAAAATGAGTTGAATTGTTTCCCTGAGGTAAATTTCCTCCAAAATATAATCTAGTTTGTTATATTCATGGGGCTTGTTGCAAACCAATTAAATGTGTAATATATGAAATGTTTAACAATAAAACATTTCCAAAATGGAGTCTTTATATTGTGAAATCAATTCTAAATGGTCATAGGCATTCTCATGTTGTTCACACTTATTCAAAGATAAAAAGGAGCAATTTCTAAAATAACTGTATCATTATTCAAATTTGGAGAGGCTCTGAATAAACATGCTGAATTTAAGATGCTTTGACAACACTGATCCATGTCAGTGCAATTTTAGGCATTTAATATTAAGAGGAAAGTTTGTGTTTATGTGACATCTTTCAAGACTTGGGGACCATGCAAATCTCTTTCAGACAATTTAAATGTCATTGTTGTAATGCGGGACAGAGAGGGAAAGAGATAATTAAGCCATATTTGACATATTTGCCATTGAAATGACATGGCCTAAAATAGGCAGTAATTTTTTTTGCTTTATATTGTGCTGGACATATACTTATATATTGATGGTATTTGCCAGTCTACTTGGAATGAAAGTGGAACTCACAGCCTTCCAGTAATTTATACAAGTAGCAAATCATTCATGGTCTCTGGGGCACTTTTTTTGGCAAGTTGCTTTTAAATTAGTTTATTGGAGATGAGTGCCTCCTTGCATTGTAACAGCATAATCACTGACTTGTCACAAAGCTCTGGGAAATTTGCCTATATTTATAATAAGCAAACTCTATCAATGCACCACATCCTGTCTTTCACACTCCAGGTAACACACTTCCTGTGTTATGTGTGAATTCATCAGGGTACCTGCCGTGGCTGGTTTAAATTTTGCTTCCACGTATAAAAAAGTCAAATTATTATAGAATAGGGTGACGCCATACCAAATGAATTATGCGTTTGCTGAACCAGCAGTGAAAAACTAAAGATTTACAATGATAATTAATGCTGAATCAACAATGATCAACAAATGGATGGAAAAAATGAAAAAAATTAAACTGACAAAAATATTTAAGAAAACCTCTGATCCTGCTAGAAAAAATGACTCAAAATATGACTTGTAATATTATAATTATTTTATCTATAAGATTGTCCTAGTGAACTTTAATTAATGCTTTTTAAATAGTGAACATAGCTTTTGTTCAAATTCTAGGTTTATGATTGACAATTTCTCCCACAAATAGCAAAATTTCATCCGAAGACTTCATCTAAAAGTATCTGATAAACAGCCTGCAGTGGGTCCAGCAATGGGAATCACCTTATCAAGTGTATTTTGTCAGAGTTTTTGTTCCAACATTTCTTCATTTGCATTTTAAAATGATTTCAAAGTAAATTGGATAAAGTACTTCCATGTTCTTGAGATAAAAAGCATTCATAGATATTATACTTAGCTCAAGGTGGAGAGACAGTTTGAGAGAGAATGCATAGAGGCATAGGGTATCATTAACACCTGTGCTCTGTTTTGTGGACACAAATTAAAAATTACTGTTATTTAAAGATACTGAGTATGTGAAAAAAATAATTGCATTAACAACAATATTTCCACAGTGCTAAATTATTCCCCTGTTATAACTGGATTCCTCACTTTTGTTTCACAAAGAACAAGTATGAAAGAACAAATTTTGGTTTACAGGTATATCTGAAAATACTGTCACTTATATTTGTCCACGCATAGGAATTTCTGGATATTGGCTGTATTTTTCTGTTCAGTTGAACATCCAGCTATGCTTGATGAGAAAACAAAAAGTTATTTTGAATAGGCTACTGTTTCAAACTTTAAATCAGAAAATTAGATGATTGAAGATATATTAAATTTGGATTTTCAGATGAAATTCAGAGAATGGTTGATGTGTTGCAGAGAGAAAGAAAGGGAGGGAGAATCCACTCATGCTTTCATTTGTTGACATTGAGAATTCCAAAGCATTGGTTAATTAAAAATATTTGCTGATTGATCGAGCTCAGTTTATGAAAGAAAATGTTTATTGTTATTAGCAGGTGTATTCCACACTGCCTTTGGAAACCCTCTTTATGTCTCCCAGTGCCCAGATCTCATCCTTACTCAATTCCACACATAAAAGTCATCTGTTTCACCACACTCTTTCCTCACCTGTTACTGTCTATTCTAGTGCCAAAACACCAAGAGGTTAAAAGAATCCCTTGTGCAGAATCTGAATGTTGCATACCTGCTATTCTTATCAAATGTCAGATCTTCTCAATACGGTGGGGTGAAGTTACACTTAGAAGAATGAACTTGCATTTATTTAATGCCTATTAGTGCTTTGGGATGACCCAAGGTGATTTATAGCTGATAAAGTATTTTTGGTTCCCTTTGGGAAATGCAGCACTAACTTGCAGATCCTTTGAGATGAGATGAAGAGAGAAAGAGTTGACACACAGCCTTTTCAACTTTTCATTGCTCTGGGATAATGGAGAGGCTGACCAGCGTAGTGTGCGGTGGGATGGAGCCCAGGACATTGGAGTCAAGCATAGAGTCTCAGATGAGTTTTTCTTTCTAGTGCTCCTTTCAGTGGGTGCATTCTGCCTCCCTATCATTGACAACTTCTCCTCTGATCTTGTATTTCAGTGGGATGTTTGGGCTGAAGACAGCTTTGAAAGTGGTGAAGAAGCCATACATGTTATGATTATTGACAAGTTGCTGGACCTCCCACGGTCTGTTCTCTAGGTCATAGGTTTTCTGTTAAATCTCACCCATCATGTGGAGCCACTCTTTCCCCTTGAGTTCTGGTGCCATTTTCAGGCCTTTGTGCTTGAGGTGAAGTAACTCCAGGATTTCCTGGTTGTTCTCATGAAACTAGCCCTGACAGGTTTTGGTGGAGAAACTAAGAGTTTCTTCACAGGCTCTAAGTACAATGAAGTTCAGGGCAGTCCAGATGTTTCAGATTGCTCTGCCATTCCTGATGGTTTAGAGCTCCCTAGTTGCCTGTGAGCTGTTGTCTAAGAAGAGCTCTGTTTGTGGGGTCCTTCAGAATTTCAACATTGATTTTCTTTTGGTGCTGGTTATTTGGAGTCAGGCTGATTGAAAGCAGATTAAGCATTGATCACTGGTACCTGTCATGATGCAGTGATATGGACATCCTTGAGGACATTGCTTCGATAAGGACTAGATCAGATGTGTTGCTACAAGGTATTGTTGACAAAAACTAGCATTTTCCTTGGAAGAGAATTCCACTAGAGTCAGCTCTTTCTATTGCCTCCTTGCTAATCATGCCTTTCTGTGGTTGGTGTCTTTTCTGAACCTGGCATTGAACCTGCCACGGAGGTTGACCCCTCTGCAATTTGTGGCAAGGTTTTAACCAAGGTCAGAATAGAAGTTATTTTTGGCCTCTTGCACAACTTCCAGGGTTGATGACATAGTTGTAGAAGGCTGATCCTATTGTACTGCAAAGATGGCACTTCAAATCAGGTATTTCAAAGACCCTAATAACCAACACTCCCTCACAGGATCGTATCTCTAGAATGGGCCATGAATCCTGCAAAGTGCCACCAGAAGGAATTCTGTGCAACTAGTTCCATCCTTGATTGTGATGGAATTCCCTGATTCAGGCAATCTGAATAATGTTGCCACATATGGGCGGCACGGTAGCATAGTGGTTAGTGCAATGCTATTGCAGCGCCAGCGATCAGGGTTCGATTCCCGTCGCTGTCTGTAAGGAGTTTATACATTCTCCCGTGTCTGTGTGGGGTTCCTCTGGGTGCTCCAGTTTCCTCCCGCATTCTAAAGATGTACGAGTAGGTTAATTTTGGGTTTAAAAAGAAATGTGCAGCGCAGACTCGTTGGGCCGGAAGGGCCTGTTACCACGCTGTAAATAAAATTTCAAAAAAATGTTCTAAAAAAACATGGTGTTGGGGTAGGGTAGTGGGTAGCTTCCTGCAGCTCTGCCTAATGAAGAAAGGCTACATGAATAATGATCTACCTTCCATTTGGGAGGCTGGAAGCAGCTGAAGGGTTCAGCGAGGACAGGATTGTAGAGGTTTTGCCAAATTTAACAGGAGGACTTTGTTAGCACAGTTTCATGCCCATTAGCCAGTGTCTCAATAGGCTGACTGGCTGAGAAAATAGTGATAGGAAGCTGCTGCTGAAGGCTCACAACTGCGGTGGCAGTTGGCTATCCCACTGTAGTTGACATCAGGAAACAATCCAACCCTCATTGTCTCTTTTCTAACTGAGGCCAATTACAATATCTATCCACGTTTTGTTATAATGGTTGGCAATGTCAGTGCTTGGGATTTTCATGGCCAACAGAGTTTATCAGTGAATTTACCAAATGAGCTGTTGAGAAATCCCTTTTCCAATATCTGATAAAATGCTAAGTATTTGGACACTTAACCTACCCCTAATAAGAACAGGTTTTGAGTATTTTGTATCAGAACAGTGCTGCAAAGGAACATAATCCTTGCTTAATGTTCTTCCCCTGGCAAGTTAACACTGACAGGGATAACAATACATACAACTGTTTCCTTTGTTAGCACCATTTACACAACAGAGATGGAGTAAAGATAAAAAAATCAACAAATTCTCTAACATAAAAAAATTAACAAAAAAGTATGGTTTTCATTTATGAAAAATAGATCTACTTCAACATTGTCTGCTTTCAGTAATATAGATCATTATTTTTTAAGAAAGCTTTGTATTCGGTGTGGTTTGAAGTTTGGTGTGTGAAATGAATTTGAAGTAGGATGGTATACTTTGCTGATGACTTGATACCTTGGATAAATAGATTTCCAAAGGAGGTTTAGCCTTTGTATTATTTTGTATGTCAAATGCACATTTTTAAAGACACGAATTGTTTATATTTCAATGACTATTTTGTTTTTATTCCTTTGTATTTCATTGAAATCTCACATTATTGCATTCACGATCCTTTTTATCTTTGTCAAGTGTTTCACATGACAGTGCAGACAATCCATAGCTGCGGTTTTGCTGGACAGCACAAGTTATATATGAGGTTATCCAGCTGAAAGTATTAGTTATATTGGTTGTTCTGAAATGGACAATATATCTAACTCAAGATATGGTGAAGAACTTTATCGTTTTTATGGTGCCATTTAATTGATTCAGCAACATGAAAGTTCCATGTTCAATATTTTTGACCTGCCAAATGAAGAAATTATCTTCCATTCTCCAGTTGCCCTGGGCATTGATGGAGCACCAATGGAGAGAATCGATCATGAACTGTTTGATGAAGCATGTTAAATCCTGACAACTCTGTTGTCTATTTTACGGAGTTGAATCCTAGTCCTTGATTAGACTGCTTTAAGGACAGTGATGTACTAGGGGTGCTTCATCAGCACATTCCAGTATTGATCGGCTTAACTTAAATGTCATTAACTAAAAGATCCAGTTAAGAGTGGAATGTCAATTGGTATTTAATAATAACTTCCACTCTGGTTGTTCATTTGGCAGAATCAAGAGAGTGGCAAGTATGTTGCCATATTAAGTGTTGTCATTACTGCTGGGAGTTGTGGAACCTGTAATAGTGTCAGTGTCACAAGAGATTACTTCTACTGGATTGACTCTGTTGAGTTGTCACTTTGCACTTATGCTGACTGACTTACTAATAAAATTTTTAAAAATGCCTGTGAGAAAGGACCCAAAATATGAGCTGCTCTCTATGAAAAAATATTGAAATTAGTTCCTGTTAAATCTTTGCCATAATTTAAAATCCACTGTCAGCCAATGAGAGTTTCAACTACTGTATTGATGTACAAGCAGCACAGTAAACAATCTTGAGGATTTCTGCAATCTCCATGAAAGATGGAAAATGTTCTTTATTGGTAATTGCAAAGCATATTCTATAGAACAGCAATTCTGTTTTCTTTCATTAAAATTGTTACTTTTGTCAAAATACTATTTGAAGGCTCGTGAGTTGAATTGCTTATACAGTGGATAAACAGAAGTGACCAGATTATCCAAACAGTCCAGTCAAAGACTTCATAATGACTGTGACATGGGGAGACATATATTTGAGGCTTTGGTGCAGACTGTCATGATTTTAGTTAGTGTGCTTTTAGTTAATGCACTCAGCAGTACCTCTTATTATTCAGTAATATTCTTAGCAGACACCTCAAGGCGCTGAGAAAAAAAAACACCCAAACTGGCTCCAAAAATCCTCCATATTCATTGGAAAGATAAGTGAACCAACAATGAGAGTTCCTGCCCAGATCAACATCCCCAACTTTGGGGGTCCAGTTACATTCAGTCATTTATGTTGAGCAGGCTACATCATTCCCATATTCAAATTCAGATTCCAGAAACAAACCCGTTAGTCTGAGCTCTGTCATGGGAAGAAGTTACCAGGCAGACAGAAGGTTCAATGATGTTCTCAAAGTCTCTTTAAAGAAATG
>JARFYF010000036.1:12228652-12239435 GCA_030265395.1 Rhina ancylostomus | reverse complement strand
GTACTGTTATTGTTTTTACCTGTACTACCTCAATGCACTCTGTACTAACACAATGTAACTGCACTGTGTAATGAATTAATCTGTACGACTGGTATGCAAGACAAGTTTTTTCACTGTATGTCGGTACAAGTGACAATAATAAACCAATACCAATCCCAAGAATGTAGGTCGCAGTTGTTAGGATCTACTGAATATTTGAGTCGCTTTTGTGTTTATTATTGCTTTTATAAGCTAAATAAATTGCAGTGTACAAACTATTATTTTATATTTTCCCAGCATTAAAGTTAATGAAAACTTATAACTACACTGAGAGTTACAATGGACAGGACAATGAGCCAAATGGGAATGGCTATGTCTGGAATTTCCAAAGGGAACCAGTGGCATTTGGTCTCTCCCAGGTAAGTAAATCCCAGACTTCCATGGACCTTCTGTATGTCTGGAACATGCTAAGTGGCAGATGATAGTCCATCTGTCATTCTGCTCTGTCACCTGACAGAACTGGGATTCCAAAGTACTGTGCCAGGGAATCCAATTCTTATCCAGTGACACCACCCTTGAATTAAATGGGGATTAGATGGGTAAAAAGGGAAAATAACTAATTATTTATTTTTAATTTGTTTCTCTTGTGGAAATATTTTTATTATTTGTTAATGTTATTATGTTTAAGAATTTTTTTTTGGAAAAATCTTTAAAGCCTCCTTATTACCCCTCAAAATGTCTACAGATATTAGTCACACTTGAACTCTATTCGAAAACCTTAAAGGCTTTGAGAGGAGGGAAGATCATTCCAGCAGTTGTGGTAAGGGTAGAGGGGGGAAGTGCTTAGTCTTATGCCAGCTGATGCCTACTTACCACTGAGGTCTCATTATGCCTTGCCAGACATCTCCCCAATGCTGGGTTAGTTCTGGTTCACCTAACTAGGGCAGGTGGAGACTCTAAGAGTTGAGTCCAGGCAGTAGGGTAATTCAACTCAACATATAAAAGCTCAACAAGGAAATAAGGCACAGCATCATGTTTTGTATCATCCAGAATTTGAGGTTGGATCAGAAAATCTATTTTATTCTCTTTGGAGCAGAGAGAGTTGAGAGCAGATTTGATGGTGGTGCATGAGATTGTGACTAGCTTAGATGGGTAAATAAGAAAACATGCTCCCAATAGTGTCATTGAATCATACTCACCACTCTCTGCATAAGAAGTCCCTTCAGATTCCCTCTAAATCTTTTATCCCTAACCTTAAATCTATATCTTCTAGTTTTATTCAGTCCTGCAATCTAGCCTAACAGCCCTCTCAATTTTATATACCTTAATCATGTTTCCTCTTAACCTCCTCTGCTCCAGGGAAAACACACCCAGCTTCTCCAGTTTCTCCTCATAACTGAAACATTCCACTGCAGGCATCAAGCTGACGAATCTCCTTAGCATCCTCTTCAACGATATCACACTTTCCTGTGGTGTGGTGACCAGAACTACACGTAATACTCCAGCAGAGATCTGACTAATGTTTTAACAAGTTGGAGAATAACCTCCCTGTTCTTGTATTCAATTGCCCAAGTAATGAAAAACAGTATCCCATATGCCTTCTTAACCAGGTTATCTACCTGTGCTGCTATCTTCAAGAGTCTTTGGACTTGCACACCAAGGTTCCTCTGCTCCTTAACATTACCTAGAGCCCTGCCTATGTCCTAGCCTCATTAGTATTCCAAAAATACATCGCTTCACATTTATCATGATTAAACTCCATCTGATAATTTTCATCCCATTTCACCAACATATCAAATATCACCCTGTAGCCTAAGACCACCTTCTACACTGTCAGCAAGTCCAATTTCATCATCTGCAAACTTGCTGATCATGCCTCCTACATCCATATCTGAATCATTCACGTATAATGCAAAGAGCAAAGCTCCCAGCATCGATTCCTATGGAACCTCTTTTCGTGGGCACTCAATCACAAAAACAGCCCTCTACCATTACTCTCTAGTGGGAGGTTCATGGATCAGGATGCACAGATACAAAGTGATGGACAAAAGATGAAATGGGCTTGTGAGGTAAAACTATTTTTAAACAGAGGACACTGCACAGTTCTAGCAAATAGGGTTTGATCCTGATCTCTGATGCTGTTTGTGTAGAGTCTGCACATTCTCCTTCTGATGGTGTGAGTTTCCCCTGGGTGGTCCAATCTCACCCATATCCCAAAGATGTGTTGGTACTTCCAAGTGTAAGTGAGTGGCAGTAAATCAAAGGGAAGTTAAATGAGCATGTGAGGGAGAATAGGTTGCAGGAAAATAACTGGGGGTAATTAGACTGATGGGATTGCTCTGAGAGCCAGCATAACTTCCTTCTATCTCACAACAAAATATGAGGATAATTATGATTTCGAATTCACTGCCCATGAGAGTGATAAAAATAGAATTAATCAGGGCTTTCAAAAGGAATTTGGATCGGTATTTACGGGAGATCAATTTACATGGCGATAGGATTAAGAGAGGAAACAGCACTGCCTGGGTTGTTCTGCAAAACAAAAAGGCATGGATTTAATGGGCCGATTGGTCTCCTTTCATGCTACAGCAATTCTATGATATACTGAATACTGTTGAAAGTTTATTTTTGAAAAAAATCTTTTTGAAAGAAATATCTTCTACATTAAGCCATTTAAGTAGAACAAGCTCTAGCTTTGATTTTAAAAAGTACCCACAGAGCTATGCTTTTGCATGGTAATTTGAATTGCTTTATTACCCAGTGTCTGATGTCGGATTATAATGCTGCAGACTGAGCACTCTCACAAAAATTCAAAAACCTGTAAATTACAGCAATGTGCTTGGTTTGGAGCATGCTGCTTGTTTTCCTTATAATCTTCTTGATTTGTTTAATAAATTGAGTAGATCATAAGAAAGATACTTTACTCAATCTTCAGTTTGTTCCAAAGTGAATGATCATGCCATATTTGGTTGTATGGGTTAAGAATTGAATATCAATCCAGATTTTCATGCTGGCTTGTTGCTTATCAGTGTATAGACATTGAATGATATCATGATTAAGCTCAGTTGTGATGTCTCTGCAGAAAAAATAGCCTCCATTTCAAGATTTGCAGGCAAATAATGCTCATTTAGTGAGGTACCAAGAGTAAAGTGGTGGTGCTAGTAATCCAGACTAACAATCCAGAAATTTGATTTGAAGTCCATCATAGAAGCAGACAAATTTAAATTCAGTTAATAATCTGGAATTGCAACAAAATATACAATAATAATAATATCTGCAAAACCACCAGATTGTTGGAAAGACCCATCTGGGTCACTAATGTTCTTCAGAAGAGGAAATCTGCCATCCTCACCTTGTAGGTATGTGATTCCAGGCCCACAGTCAAGTGATTGATTCTTGAAAAATAAAAGTCATCTGAAGTGGCTAGTTAAGCTTGGGCAAATTAGAGATGAGCAATGATGTCCGCATCCTGAAAAATAAATACATTCTAAAGTAAATGGGGATGTATAACAAAAAAAGATCTAAGGCTTAAATGGAGAAAGTTAGCAAAGATGATAATTTATATTTATTGCTAATTATTCCTGATTCTCACCTCTAAAGCTTCAAACCTGCACAAATTTTCTGAAGTATTCAGTTGTGAACTTTGTATGGCAGTCTGATTGTAGAAAAGTTATTGAAAAATTGTTTTAATGTCACACATTTAACTTGCAGAATGTTGGACTACAATTTTTTTCATCATTTCGTTGGATATCACAGTTAAGCACACTATTAATTAACCACCACCAATTGCCTTTGAGAAGGTGGTTGTGATCCATCAGTTGAATCATTGGGGTAATCCTGAAGTGATTATTGTAAGGAGTTCCAGAATTTTGACTGAGCTATGATGAACAGTTGGCAATTTATTTCTAAGTCAGGCTGGTGGTTGAAATGTTAATTTCTTCCATGTTAGAGTCAGTTGTGTCTATAATGGGTAGACTGATGTGTACAAAGTCAAATTTTCCCCTGAATGTTAATTCTTTCAGCATCTTCCAATAGCTCCAGACTAATCCGTCCAGAGTCGGTCACTTAAGTTGGTAGTTGTGACATTGCATAGTGATAGGCATTAATGTTCCTCACCCACTTCATGTTTCTTTTATCCTTGAAAATACTTTGTAGTGTTCAACATTAAATGATACTGTTTTTGTTAGCTGAGGGAGGGCAATAAATAGTAACCTTTGGGACATATCTTTGCTCCTGTTTGGCCTAATGCCGTTGGCCTTCATTGAATCTGAATTCAATGTTCATAAATCCCTGGGACATTCCCTCTCCACACAAATGGGCTGCCACTTTGTCTGTCAGTTGGGCAAGACAAACCCAAGGATAGCGATGGAAGAGTTTGGTCTTTCCATGAGTCTGAGAGTATAACTATGTCAGATGATGCTTGATTATTTTATAGAATAGCTCTCTCACATGTCATGTTATTATTGAGGAGGATATGTAGGGCTAACTAATCTGAGAGTGCCTAAATTGTGTCCAGGGTCCAGATTAATATTGGGTAAAGTATTTGGTTTTAATCTTATTGTTGTTTTATTTTATCGAAGTTTTGATGCAAGTGCTTGGCCTGTTAAATTGTTTGTGATGGTATTTTATCGTATAGCTGTGAGTTTGAGAGGACAACAGATTTCAATAATGTCTCTCAAAAAGCAATAAATCTTGATAATTACAATTACTACTTTTAAGAGGAAATTGGATAAATTTACAATTAAATTATATGGGTCTTGAACAGTTAAACTATTTTAAAAAGCATCAAAATCAGGAATATATAATTAAGAACATGATGCTTTCTCCCACTAGATATATGGAAATACTAAATTAATTTACAAAGATAATGTTTACAATTATTTTGCATCTGGTTTATAAGTAAATATTGGCCAGTGATTAATAGATGTATTTATTAAGACTGGCAGTAGCATGAAAGATAGACTGAAGGACAGGATATTAGTTATGAAAGGATGTGAGAGAGGTTAATGGAGGATGTGAAAAAATTGGCAGATGGGATGAGAGGTTAGGGAAGAAGTTGCGAAGGAAATAAGAGAAGCAAAAGACAGTTTGAAATTATGCAGAAAGAAAATGGCGAATCATGCTCCACTATCTCTAGCTGTTTACTTCGGCTAACCTTAGTTGGCTGTCCTTTTTTTGTTGAGGCTTGTTCTAATTATAAGATTTCAAGGTTCATTAAAATGCTTCCTCCAAAGCAGCTAGTGTGACTCTAGGTTGAAATAAATTACAGTTTAATGAAGAGAAAATATACCAGACCAATTACTGAACCTTAATCCACGTCCTCAGTTATGGAGGGGTGAGTCTTCTGCATCATTTATATTCTTGTTCTGGTTCCAGGATATGGAAGCTATTCATTTGAAATCCACATTACACTTAAATGCCAGATCAAACAATGACAAAGGGACTGAACAGAGCTGTATTGAAAAAGAAGTGTCTCATTTATATATGCACTAAAAGGCCATCATACACAAAAACAATTGAATGACCTGCCATGTGGAATATAGCCCCAGTCAAATTTGAGTAGAAGCAATTTATAATGAAAACATGTGCCTAAACAGTTTTGTAAAGAAAAAACATCTTTCTCCAGATACTTTAAATGTTTGCTGTCAATCATATTGGTGGAGCTTTCTTAAGGATGTAGTTCTCATCAAACTTGCAGAATGTCAATTCAAGATACGAATAATTAAAGGCCACCTTGAAAATTCCCTCTGGCCAGGCCTTGGGAACTTTTACCCTTTCATCATCAAGATCTGTGTTGCCAATAGGAATGATAATTTGATCATTTTAAAATTAGCATTATGTTAATGATTTTAACACATCCTTGACATCTATGATTTGCAGAATTTTCTGCTTCTGGGGACCCTATTGGAAAATAATGTCAACATTTTTACAGCTGTTATGTAGTTGAGTTTTTGTGCTAAAGTAAAGGATGAAATGTGGCTGTGATTGTAGAATTGCTTTACATTCTTTTACTTCTTTGGTGTCCACAAAAGGTAACAGCCTCACAGTAATTTTAATCACTAATAAAATAGATGGTGGCCAATAATATTTTTATGCAGGTTGATGCCTGTTGAAAAATAAGTAGGAATAATAACCTAAACATTTTGTGTATACAGTGCAAGGATTCTTGGAAGAATGGTTCTTTTTAAAATGTGATGTTCACATGAGGAATTCACTCTTTATGTTCAAGACCTAGTATAGAATTATTCAGTGCTGATGAAGTGCTTGGCATCAAGGCACCCTAGTAGTGAAAACACTCCAATGCTTGTGGTCATACCTCACACAAAAGAAATGGTTGTGGTTGTCAGATGTCAATCATTCCAACCCCAGGACATCAGTGCAGAAGTTCCACAGGGCACAGCTCTGGGCATGAATACCTTTGACTGTTTCATCAATGATTCTACTTCATTAGGAGCTTGAGGAGATTTAGTATGTCACCAAAGACTCTTGCAAATTTCTATAGATGTATGGTGGAGAACATTCTGACTGGTTGCATCACCGCCTGGTGTGGAAGCTCCAATGTGCAGGATCGAAAGAGGCTGCAGAAGGTTGTAAACTCAGCCAGTTTCATCATGGACACAACCTTCCCTGCCATGGAGGACATCTTCAAGAAGCAGTGCCTCAAAAGGGTAGCATCCATCATTAAGGACCCACTCCACCCAGATCATGCCCTCTTCACAATACTGCCATCAGGGAGGAGGTACAGGAGCCTGAAGACCCACACTCAAAGTTTCAGACAGCTTCTTTCCCTCCGCCATCAGATTTCTGAATGGTCCATGAACCCATGAACATTACTTTGTTATTCCTCTTTAGCACTATTTATTTATTTATGTAACTTATAGTAATTTTTATGTCTATATATTTTGCACTGTACTGCTGCCACAAAACAACAAATTTCACAACATATGTCAGTGATAATAAACCTGATTCTGATTCTGCATAGATATGGTATGTACTCACTTGAACTTACTTATGAGTGATTCAGTTGAGATGCTCAAAATGTTAACAGAATTGGATAGGGTAGAAATTAAGAACTATTTCCTTTGTGATTTCAAGAAAACAATAACATAATCTTAACATTGTAACTAATGTATTCAGGTATGGTATCAGAAAAGACCATATCATTCAAAGAGAAATGATGAAACTCTCTTTGCCAAAATGAAGTGGATGCTGGTAGATATAAATCTTAAGATTGAGATAGAGAGCCTTATATTAGAGAGAGCTCTGGAGCTAAAGCAAGTAAACTGAGTTGGTCAAGGTCAACTGTAATCTAACTGAGAAGGGGGAGTAAACACACAAAGGGATGAATTTCTAATATTCATGTGTGTGAAAAATTTACTAATGTCCTGCTTCATTAAAAATGGAACGGATAGCAAAATTCAGATATCTTTCAGGATAGCCCCAAAGTACCCTGTTTATATGCTTGTGGTTTAATCTGTACTATACTTGGACAGAAGTACTGAAATTCCTTTGCACAATCGTAACATTAATGTGATATACATTCCAGGCCACAGAAGGGTCAGAAAACTGGGGAAAAGTTTGCAATTCCAAATATTCAACTTATAAACGTGATCAAATTTCTGCCAATGAGGTCCTCCATGGTGTATTGATAAATGCAGGGTGTCACAGGGCCATACAGGCCATAAGTTTCGGCTCCAGTAGCCAACTTTGAACCATCTTGGTCTGTGCATTTAACACAGTAGCACATTGAGGGAAAAGGAAGTAATGTGCACAATGTATATATGTGTAACATATTTATTCTTATGTATCAAAAATTGTTACTTGGTCATTAAAATCATACTATTCACTCAATATAATAACAATGTAAAAATTTCCAAAGTGGATCCTGTTATTGTACATGAAACAAGCATAATACAAACTACCTCTAAAGACAGATATCTTGTTATGAATGAAGCAAAATTTTCTGTGGCAAAGTATGATATTGGTTTGAGTCCACAAGTGCAAAGTGCCATTTTAGATACACAGATCTCCTTTCCTTTTGAGCAAAGTGTTGATATATGATAATGATGTATGATAGTTTTAAATCTTTTAAAGAAACCTCTGTATCTACGGTGCATTAGTCTATACTCTTTAAAGTTTAGAAGAGTGAGAAGTGTAGTCATTGAAACATACAAAGTTCTTACACAGCTTGACAGAGTAGAGGAAAGGATACTGGCTGGGGTATCTAGAAGCAGGGGTAAAGATTACAATATGTTTGTCCATTCAGGGTAGATATGAAAAGGAATTTGTTTACCATGAGGATTGTAAACCATTGAAATTATTCAACTCAAGAGACTGTGGAGACGCAGCCATTGAATATATTCACAACATGTGTTAATAGGCCTTTAGACATTTAGGGAATCAAGGAATACAGGGTTGTTACAGGAAAATAATGTGGATGTAAAAGACCAGCTAAATTGCAGAGTGTGTGCAGGGATTGAATGGCCTACTCCTGCTTCTGTTTTTATGTTCTCATTGGCCAGTTGTTGGAAACACCCTCAAATGATTTTAAATCTTGTTGCTCTTTCCTTATTTGACAATGTATTCAATATGGTGAATGAAGCTTTTAAGGCAAACTGAATCATTATTGAAAATATATGTGTGGCATAGATATCTTTGAAATCCTAAACGATGCCATCAGCAATCTACGAAATAGTTAAAGAGGCCAAATTGATTGAGTTTGAAGTGCTTAAGGTACTGAAAACACCAAGAAGAACTTGTGACAAACAAGTGCATATTTATATACAAATGAAACCAGCTAGATTCTGGTTGTTGGAGGATTTAGAGATGCAAATACTGAGTATGTAAATTTTATGTTTACTCATAATAATACCTAACCGCAATACCCAGCATTGCTCAGGTTATCATGCTGGTAATCATGATATTTGCATTTATTTCCATGCAATTTGGTTTAATAATATTTCCCGTAAGTCAAATAAAATCTAACTTAAATATATAATTATTCATGAATAATGTAATTATATGGTTAAAATTATACAGTTTAACTAAAGTTACCAATAAAAACATACACAATGAAAATAAATTGTATACAAAAATTACATTTAATATAATTCTATTTAAATCAGTATGAACCAATGCACAATGTGTAAACATTTGATTTCAACGTTGAAATACTTCAGAAAACACTATATTTCTTTTGAATCCAAAGCAAAAATTTTTGTCTCCAACTCTGAAGCAACTGACGCACAGCTTAGCAATGGGAAAAGCATTGTGTTTTGTGATCAAGACAATCAACTTTTAGGGATTGTCCTTGAACCTTGTTAATGCACATAGCAAAACTAAGTTGAACAGGGAACTGAAGTTGCTTGAATTGAAAAGATGAATCATCAAAATGCATGGACCCGACCCAAAATATCAACCATCCCTTTGCTTGACCCGCTGAGTTCCTCCAGCAGTTTGTTTTTTGAAACTATCATCTATTACTCATATCCAAGATAAGCTATGCTTTAGTTAATATTTTGGCCATAATTACTAAAAATCCAGTACCGAGAAAAATGGTACTGTATTCTAGCACAAGTCAATTGTGTAGGATTGGAGCAAATGAAACCAAGTAACAGCATCAGTTTAATTTTGAAACTGGAGCTAATTGCAGTACAAATGCAAAACATTTCCGTGCTATTTATTGTGGAGCTAACAAGTGGTGGGTCACAAGAAGTGAATGAGATTTTAATATATTACCTGAATGCATTCAAGATCGACTGCAATCCTGTGTGGAGGAGATCACACACTTCTCCATATAAACAGAAATTTCAAGGTAATTTTCTCAGAGATTTTATCTTGATAGTTGAGTGAGAATGACAGACAATGGCCATGAGTTGCTATTACTCCAAATATTGCACAATAAGTGGAGGTGGTGGGAGCATGGGACCTATAAAAGGAAGATGGAACTTAGCAAATGGCTTGATGGGTCTGTTAGGGAAAAAAACTGTCTCATCAACTGAGCTTTACAGTGAAAAATCAATCATCTTAAATTTAAAGTGGTTGGTTGAATTACATTTATGAATATTATAAGGGAGCTTTACCTGAAATAGCAACCATCCCACTGCCACCTCAGATGTTGATTTGAGCTCCTCCAGCAGTTTAAATTTTGCTCCAGATCCCAGCATTTGCAATCTCTGTGTCTCCAAACTTGTATTATGATCTCTATATTAGATTTATTTCATATTATAGGTATTGTTTGAAATCTTGTTAATATCCAAGTATCTAATTATGGTTCAACATTCGTTAAATTTGTTGCTTCCACACACTATAAATCTTTATCTCCAACCCAAATATCTCTGATGCCTTACATAATTCACCATATCATTATATTAGCCTTTCAAAGGTCTGATAATTAACTAACTTGGGATACAATATTTCCTACGGTGTCAATTTAATCCAAAGTCTGCATATTTAAATGAGGTAATTACAATCTATTTGTAATCTTTAAAACACACAGGGCACTGCTTTTGGCACATAAACCATTCTAATAGAGAAAAAGTTCCAATATTTCCCCTCCAACAGCAATACAAGTTGCCAGTCTTTCTCTCATAAATTATTTAAAGTGATCTTTTCCTAGATGGTCCCAAAAGCAACCACAATTGTCTGATATTAATAATGAACTGTGCAGAGAAATAAAAACTGAGATAATGACATGAATTTGACTGCAGGATCAGGTCAGTTTGAAGGCCTTTCAGGAGCCATCTGACATCTTTGCCAAAGACTCAAAATTCATTGATTTTTTTTTCCTTTTCAGTGGACACTA